>PITA01027856.1:0-20280 GCA_004023965.1 Spilogale gracilis | reverse complement strand
AAAAAAAAAAAAAAAAAAAAGAAAATATAGAAAGGGAAATCAGAGAATCGATTCCGTTTACTATAGCACCAAAAACCATAAGATACTTAGGAATAAATGTAACCAAAGGAGTCAAGGATCTGTACTCGAGGAACTACAGAACACTCATGAAAGAAATTGAAGAAGACACAAAAAGATGGAAGAATATTCCATGCTCATGGATCAGAAGAATAAACATTGTCAAAATGTCTATACTGCCCAGAGCAATCTATACTTTCAATGCCATTCCAATCAAAATTCCACCAACATTCTTCAAAGCGTTGGAACAAACAATCCTAAAATTTATATGGAAACAAAAAAGACCCCAAATCACTAAGGAAGTGCTGAAGAAGAAAAAAGAAGCTGGGGGCATCTCGTTACCTGACTTCAGGCTTTATTACAAAGCTGTGATTACCAAGACAGCATGGTACTGGCACAAAGACAGAAATAGACCAATGGAACAGAGTAGAGTCTCCAGATATGGACCCACAAATCTATGGTCAAATCATCTTCGACAAAGCAGGAAGAAATATCCCGTGGAAAAACAACAGTCTCTTCAATAAATGGTGCTGGGAAAATGAAAGAATGAAACTAGATCATTCTCTTATACCACACACAAAGGCAAACTCAAAATGGATGAAAGACCTCAACGTGAGGCAGGAATCCATCAAAATCCTGGAAAAGAACATAGGCAGTAACCTCTTTGACATCGACCACAGCAACTTCTTTTAAGACACGTCTCCAAAGGCAAAGGAGACAAAAGCGAAAATGAACTTCTGGGACTTCATCAAAATAGAAAGTTTCTGTACAGCAAAGGAAACTGTCAACAAAACAAAGAGGCAGCCCACAGAATGGGAGAAGATATTTGCAAATGACACTACAAAGGGCTGATATCCAAGATCTATAAAGAACTACTCAAACTCAACATCCAAAAAGAAGATGAACACATCAAAAAATGGGCAAGAGACATGAAGAGGCACTTCTCCATAGAAGACATACAGATGGCTAACAGACACATGAAAAAATGTTTAGCGTCATTAGCTATCAGGGAAATTCAAATCAAAACCACATTGAGATACCACCTTACACCAGTCAGAATGGCCAAAGTTAACAAGACAGGAAACAACAAGTGTTGGAGAGGCTGCGGAGAAAGGGGAACCCTCTTACACTGTTGGTAGGAATGCAAGTTGGTGCAGCCGTTTTGGAAAACAGTGTGGAGATTCCTTAAAGAATTAAAAATAGAATTAACCTAATACCCTGCAGTTGCACTGCTGGGCATTTACCCTAAAGATACAGAATAGAAGGGCCATATGTACCCCAGTGTTCACTGCAGCAATGGCCACAATCGCCAAACTGTGGAAAGAGCCAAGGTGCCCTTCAATGGACGAATGGATAAAGAAGATGTGGTACATATATACAATGGAATACTACGCCTCCATCAGAAAGGATGAATATCCAACTTTTGTAGCAACATGGACTGGATTGGAAGAGATTATGCTGAGTGAAATAAGCCAAGTAGAGAAAGTCAAGTATCACATGGTTTCACTTACTTGCGGTGCATAAGGGGTAATGTAGAGGACAGTAGGAGAAGGAAAGTAAATGGGATGTAGGGTAATTCAGGGAGAGAAACAAAACAAGAGAAACTTTGGACACAGAAACAAACTGAGGGACTTGGAGGGAAGGGGGTGGGCGGTTGGGAGGGCCTGGTGGTGGGTACTGAGGGGCACCTACTATATGGAGCACTGGGTGTGGGGAATGGGCAATGAATCTTGGAACACTGAAAAAAAAATAAAAATTTAAATTAAAAAAAAAGTACAAGTTGGGTAGGGGGATGTGGGGTAACTCGTGATGGGCGTTAAGGAGGGCACTTGATGTTTTGAGCACTAGATAATATGTAAGACTGAAGAATCACTGACCTCTACCTCTGAAACTAATAATACACTATATGTTAATTAGTTGAATTTAAACTAAAAAAAAAAAAAGCCCAAGGTCATGAAAATCTGTTAGGAGACATTCATGGGATTAAATGCAAGAGAAATGGAGGTGAATGGCCTTGAGTGCTGATTAAGGAGTTGCACAGATATTTTTTGAAGTCTGAACGCACTACTGGTGGTGACTCAGTGAATACTCATAAAACTAGTGGAAATGTGAGTTATAGTCTTTTAAAAAGTAATTAGGCAATGTGTAAAATTTTTTAAATTAGAAATATACTTACTTTTGAAGTATGGAGAGAAATAATCAGGGTTGTATGCAAATATATTTTAATGACCTAGAAAATAATAGATAATGTGTAGCAACATTAGTTAAGTGTATATTTGGAGGTGGAAACTATTGAGTTAGTCTGTGAAAGAGGAGAAGAGGCCCCGGTACCCACAGGATAATGGTAAAAATGCTTTGGTTCTAGACATAAGATCCGCAGAGGTCAGTTAGCCTCTGCCCTTGCAGTGTTTTCTGAAAACAGTAGGGCTTCCTTTTCCATTTCCCTCATACATACGCATATCTGGTCCAATATAACCCCTCATTATTGGCTCAACGCTTACTGAATCCAAGGTCTTGAAAGTCCTAAATTATAATCACACTATATTTGACCATATCTCTAAATTTACTTCAGTGACTGTGACACAATCTGCGTAATCTATTCATGGATCACTCTATATCCAAGAATCTAGATTGTGCTAGACCAGAGATTTCTAAGTAACATTGGTTATAAGTCATGTTCTGTTCGTCTGGGAAAGTGTCTTTTCCTCTCATTTCAAAAAATTAGCAAGAGCATAAGATATATGATAAGAGCATAAGATATCAAATCAAATGACTAGATAAATTGGAAAACATGGTGAAGAGCATAGAACTGAATTTTCAGTTATGAAATACAGTAACAAAAAATTTACTGTGCCTGCCACCTTGTGGCTGAACTATATATTTAGTTACGATTGATGCAAAATGTGGCCCTGTAATGCACAAGAAGGAAATTGAAATACAATACTGTAAAGTTTTTGGCTTTAATTAATTTCTTTACATTCAGTTATTTAATTTCTATTTGCATTATGGTACTGGACATGCATTCCCACTGAAAATAATTTTGGCCGAAATATGTTTAAAAGAATAGCTAATGTAGTGCCGGTGATGCTCAGCGCCAAGGAGGACAATGGCTGGGAATCCCCTTTGTTTTCCCGGGCGCAGGGATCTCCTGCGGAGCCCTGGGTTGGCCACCACGGAAACTGCTAGTTTTGCGTGTTCCTGGAGGGAGGAAGCAATTTCGAGAAGGGTGGATGGGTGCATTTTTTAGAGCTGGGAAGAGCTCAGCCTTGGATTTGCTTTTTACTCTGGAAGGAAGGAGTGAAATTATGAAAGATGTTAACATAACTTTTCCACCCTCATTTGTTTTTTAATGTTTCTTGCAGCAGTTGGTGCGAGATTTAGTGTTTACCTGTTTTACTTCATTCTTTAGCTGTAGGTCAGAGTGGAGTGAGCTGCCCTATTGGGGGGAACTGACATTGGGGGACAGAATAGTAGATCCGTTAATTATAAAGTTTATGCCTTAACATTTTGAATCTGGTTTTTAGATCTATTCCCTCAGTAAATTTAAGAGTATTAAAAATGTAAACCTATAGCAATTAAAAGTTTCTTTTTAAGCTTTGTTTGCAACTCTTTCAATAAGAAGGTTGAATTTATAGTTAAGTGTACTATTGAGATTTTTTTAACATGTGAGAAATAAATTTGTTCTACATGAAAAAAAGAATAGCTAATGAAGACACTTTTGTTATGCATAGTCTATTTAAACAAAAGAAATGACATAATTTCTTGAAATAAAAAAGGATGATAATGGACACAATAACTGAGAAGATACAAATCCCACAGTGTTTTTCACACTAGTATTGGTAGGACAATGCTCGATAACAGAGTTCTTTGTTTAAATAAATATGGGATAGTATAGTTACACCAAATTAACCATTTTGCTTTGTTTTCCTACAGAACCAATCAGAATCCTTAATGGTAATTTCAAAGCCCAAAGAGGAATATAATACACTGTTTACCACACATAATTTAATCATGTTTATTCCTTCAGTTCTTTTAACATCTGTGAATAATACATAAAACAAAAATCATTTGATTATATGAACTATATGATTTTTCTTAGAAATATCTATACTGAATAACCCCATAATCTAAATTACAGTTTTCTAATTTATTGATCCTCAAATTTTATTACATGAGGTACTTTCATGTTAAAATCACATGGCTAATATTAAACAACTCACTGAAGTGATAAAACAGTATTCTTAAGATCATTTATATGACTTTCAGTTGTATTTTTTTTTTTTTAAAGATTTTATTTTTTTGACAGAGGGAAACACAGCCAAAGAGGGAACACAAGCAGGGAGAGTGAGAGAGGGAGAAGCAGGCTTCCTGCCGAGCAGGGAGCCGGATGTGGGGCTCGATCCAGGCTCTCCTGGATCATGACCTGAGCTGAAGGTAGTCGCTTAACCAACTGAGCCACCCAGGCACCCTGTTGCATTATTTTTAATAGTTTAGTAGAAGCAGGTAGGGAGATCTGATTTCCAGTCTAATTTGGGTACCCTTAAGCACAGTTCTTAGAGAAATTGAAGTATATTCTCATGACAATCTGAAACATGTAATTTTTTCCATTTGTTCAGAAGACACTAGGGTTTCTTATTTTGTTTTTTTTTCTCATGTAGCTCTAATTTTGTTCTAGTTACTATTATTTTTCTTTAGTCTCTCCTAACTCTCAGTCTCTATCAAGACCTGTATGTCCTCTGTTCTTAAGAATTGGTATTCCCCACGGTTGGGTAACTCACCTGCCCTGCCTTGTCTCCCTCTTCAACCTATTCCATTCATCTAGCCTTTCACACACTCTCCTGAGTGATCTTGGTAAATGGTTTTAACCACTTAAGGATCCTTTAGCACTTACCCGTATCAATTTCCTGTGCTCTAAGCTTGCATTTCCAACTGCCTGTAGACCACCTCCCCTAGAGGAAACCTCAAATTCAGTGGTCTGCATTCACTTTGGCATATTGCACCAGAACGCATACCCTCTCAATTTGGTCCCTCCTCTGCGGGTTTCAGGGACCCATCTCAGAACTTGAGAATTTTTCCTCATGTCCCATCTGTTACTGAGACAGGACCATCTCTTCAGTGTTGCTTCTTACTCCTCCACTTACTACTCCTTACATTACAAATGAACTTGCCTTCCATCAGGACTCCTGTAAGCACCTCCTGCCTAATTGAACCTCATTCGTAAAGGTTCTAAGTGTAAGTCCAGTTACTTCACTTTCTATTTTATTGGCATACAGTTTACCCTTTGCACAGAGTATAGGTTTTTCCTAATCTTCATCCCTCCACACCTTCCTTTCTAGCCTGTCTGCTAAATCTCAGTACATAGCCTTGCCCTTTGCAATATTGAGCCTCCCTGTGCAGCTGTTTATTTTGTACCTGCTCTCCCTCTAAAGCCTTTGCCCATTGTGGAGGCTGGGTCTAACACTTAAGAACTAGCATCATAGTGTACCTCCTCTCCCTGGGCTGGGTACCCTTCCTCTCTAATCTCTTCACACACTATGAATCTACCTCTGATCCCATGAGTTACTTGCTTCATGATAACCATTCCCTTTAAAAAAAAACAAAAATCTGTGTATTTTCTGTAGAACAGAATGTCCTCGAAGTCAGACATGTCTTTCTCCATCTTTCTGTCTCTAGCAGCAAGCACATCAGCTAATCCTTGAAATGACATTGTGGAATATTTTCTAAAGAAACAAATGTTTGATTTATTTCGTGGCCTTATTCTCAGACAGTATTAGAAGAAATAATTCCACAATTCTTGTTAGTCCTGAGTGGGATTTTGATGAGTAACCAAAATGTTGCAGACTTCATGAGCATCAAAAGCCACTCTTCCCTTTAATGCCAATCACCGGAATCTGACCCTCTGTCCAGTTTGCCTTATGGGAAATGCTCTCTGTCTTTATTTCTCATCCCAGGCAACTTCTAGAAGTCTTGGAGAATGTCCCTTCCTGGTGGTGGCTAGTTTCCTCAGCATTGGCCAACCCCAGACCATTGCTTTGCCTCTATGCTGGTGACTGTTTACTCTGCTTACTCTTTCTGAAGCCAGCTTTCTGCCAGCGAAGTCGTTTTTGTCTGTACTGTGACATCCTATAGGAGGGGTATGCATGTGTGTGTGTGGGTGGTGTGTGTGCACGCACACAAAAATTAGGCCTAAAAAGCAGCTACCAGCTAGAGTTGTTCTTCTAGTCTGTAATTTCAGGGCCATCCATAGAGTCCTATTTTGGATGTTCTTAGACTCTCTGATCTAAAGAGAGTAGTAGCATAATTTAATTAAGGGTGCCTCTGCAGTCAGAGTCCTTGAGTTTTAATCCTGACTCTGTCACATTGGCACTATTGATTCTTTAGCAAGTTAATTATCCTCCTATGCATACCTCTGTAAATTAAGCATGACTCTGTCACATTGGCACTATTGATTCTTTAGGAAGTTAATTATCCTCCTATGCATACCTCTGTAAATTAAGCATGATAGTAATAGTCCCTACCGCATAAGGTTGATGTCTGGATTACAAGATTTAATACATGTGAAGTAATTACAACAGTGCCTGGAACATAATAACTCAGCAGTATTAACTATTAACTATTAACTACTATATCTAGTATACATAGCTTCTTTCTAACAGGAGCTCCTTCCTGGTATGCATGGGTCCAGGATCCAGTTCTTTCGGTTCACCGAGGAGAGAGCATAGTCACCACTCTCCACTCTCTCAGGTCTTTTTCATTCTGTAGGAGTGACCTTCTTTTCAAAAAACAGTCACCAATGGACTGTTCACATTTGTCAGGAAATACCAGTCCCTGCTTATACTGTGTGTCATTTTCTGGATTAGGAGACCAGATTCCCCAGTTGGTAGAGCCGTAGGCCCAGAGTTTGGGTTGCTTTGGGAAATATAACCCCTTTGTGGAGTTTCAGCTTCACAGCCCACACTGCTGCCATCCCTCACTGCTCCCTTTAGCGCTTTTACATAGACCGGAGGTAACTCTCAGCTTCTGTCACCCCTTGCTGTCTTCTGGACCAACATCCCAGTATAAGAAGAGACAGATACATACCCATACACATGTTATCAATAGTAATTTTATGGGGCGCCTGGGTGGCTCAGTTGGTTAAGCAACTGCCTTCAGCTTGGGTCATGATCCCAGAGACCCGGAATCCAGCCCCACATCGGGCTCCCTGCTCGGGGGGAAGCCTGCTTCTCCCTCTCTCACTCCCCCTGCTTGTGTTCCCTCTTTGGCTGTGTTTCTCTCTGTCAAATAAATAAAATCTTTTAAAAAAATAGTAATTTTATAAACAAATAGCAATTTTCAGAAAGAAACTCAGTTTAACCTATATTTAGGTAAGATTTGTTTTTTCCCTTCAAGGAGAAGATCCACAAAACCATTTGCTGGTTAAAAGACTCCTGTGTGATTATGCATGGCAGTTTTGTGACATTGTCTCCATCTCTTCCATTCTAAAATAGGATCGTTTCTTTTTCACATTGGTTAAACAAAAAGCTCTTTAAATCGCCGGCTTTCAAACATTTTTTAAAAAATTTTTTTTCTTTAAAGTAATCTCTACACCCAGTGTAGGGCTCAAACTCAGAACCCCAAGATCGAGATTCACATGCTCTACTGATTAAACCAGCCATGGGCCCCGTTAAACATTCTTGATGACAATCTACTATGACCCACAGTAAAGAATATATATATGTATGTATATATTTATATATAACTATTTATATATTATATATACACTAAATATAATATTTCATCAAGTAATACTCAATATTGTGAGTATACAGCATATGGGCAATAGTTTTTTTCTATTTTATTCTAGTATAGTAAATTTTATTTTAAGAAATTTTTTTTAAAGATATTATTTATTTATTTGACAAAGAGAGAGATCACAAGCAGAGAGGCAGGCAGAGAGAGCAGAGGAAACAGGCTCCCTGCTGAGCAGAGAGCCCGATGCGGGCCTTGATCCCAGGACCCTGAGATCATGACCTATGACCTGAGCTGAAGGCAGAGGCTTTAACCCACTGAGCCACCTAGGCGCCCTATTTTAAGAAATTTTAATTGTGAATCATTAAATTGATTTCACAGCCCACTAATGCATATGCAGATTGTAAAACACTGTATTAGAATAATGTTTCTCAAACTTCGTTCTTGATAAAAATTAGTGAAATTGCTATACTTATATCAGACAAAATATACCTTAAGGTAAAAACTGTTATTAGAGATAAAGAACATTTTATAATATAGAAGTGTCAATTCATCAAAAAGATATAACAGTTACATACATATACATATGTATATACTGAAATTCAATGGTAAAATGGACAATTCAGTAACTAAGAATTGGAGATTGCAATATCCCACTTACAGTAATGGATAGAACAACTAAGCAGAAGGTTGAAAGCGAAATCGAGGCCATAAACAATACTATACGAAACTAAACATAGACACGCTTAGATCACTGTATCTGACAATAGCGGGAATATACCTTCTTCTCAAGTGCACATAGGACATTCTCCAAGATAGATTACTGATTAAGCCATAAAACAAGTCTCATAAATTTAAAACAACTAAAATCATATAGATTTCACAATGGAAGAAAATTAGTAATCAATAAAAATAGAAGGAAGTTTGGGAAATCTGAGGAAATTAACACATCCTTAAATAAACAAAAGGGCAGGGGCGCCTGGGTAGCTCGGTTAAGTGACTGCCTTTGGCTCAGGTCATGATCCCAGAGACCCAGGATCAAGCCCCGCATCAGTCTCCCTGCTCAGCAGGAGGCCTGCTTCTCCCTTCCTCACTCCCCCTGCTTGTGTTCCCTCTCTGTCTGTGTTTCTCTCTGTCAAATATATAAAATCTTAAAAAAAAAAAAAAAAAAAAAAAAAGATAACCAAAAGGGCAGAAATAAATCACAAGAGAAATTGGAAAATACTCTTGAGGTAACTAAAATCTCAGTATACCAAAGCTTATGGGATATGCTAAATTAGTGCATAGAGAGGGGCTTCTGGATGACTCAGTTGGTTGGGAGACTGAGCTCCACTTGGGCTCTGTGCTCAGCAGGAAGTCTGCCTGAGATTCACTCCCCTCAACGCCCTTTGCCACCTCTCTGCTTTCTCTCGCAAATAAATCTTTTTTTTTTTTTAATTTTATTTATTTTGACGGAGAGAAACACAGCGAGCGAGGGAACACAAGGAGGGGGATTGAGAGAGGGAGAAGCAGGCTTCCCGCCGAGCAGGGAGCCTGATGTGGGACTCGATCCCGGGTTTCCGGGATCATGACCTGAGCTGAAGGCAGTGGCTTAACCAACTGAGCCACCCAGGCGCCCCGCAAATAAATCTTTTAAAAAAAGCATAAAGAGAAATTTATAGCTGTCACCCACCTACATTAAAAAAGAAGAAAGAGGGGCGCCTGGGTGGCTTAGTTGGTTAAGCCACTGCCTTCAGCTCAGGTCATGATCCTGGAGTCCCGGGACGAGTCCCACATCGGGCTCCCAGCTCTGTGGGGAGTCTGCTTCTCCCTCTGACCTTCTCCCCTCTCATGCTCACTCTCACTCACTCACTCACTCACTCCCTCTCAATAAATAAATAAAATACTTAAAAAAAAAAAAGACTTCAAATCAGTAACCCAACTTTCTACCTTAGAAAGAAGCCAAACCCTAAGCAAGGAGGAGGAAGTAACAGAATTTAAAGTAGAAGTAAACAAAATAGGAAAAAGAAAAACAGACCAAACTGACAAAACCAAAAGTTGGATCTTTGAAAATGTCAACAAAATTAAGAAATCTTAAGCTAAACTGACCATGAAAAAATAGACTCAATGTATTAAAATCATGAATGAAAATGGAGACATTACTAACAAGCTTACACAAATTAAAATGTATCACAAGAGAATACTATAGCAGTTGTAAACCAACAAACTGAAAACCTAGATGAAATAGACAAATTTCTAGAAAAACATAAACAACTGAAACTGACTCCAAGAAGAAGTAGAAACTCTGAATAGATCTACATAGCAAGTAAAGAGATTGGCTTAGTCATTTAAAAATTTCTGACAAAGCAAAGCCCAGGTCTGAATGGCTTTATTAGTGAATTATACCAAATGCTTAATGAAGATTTTAATACCATCCCTTTACAAGAAATGTAAGAACAGCGAACACTTACTTCCCAACCCATTCTGTGAGGTCGGTGTTATTCTGCTAATAAAATCAGACAAAGACATCACAAGAAATGAAAACTATAGAGCAATATTCTTTATAAATACAGAGGCAAAAATGTTCCATAAAATACTAGCAAGTATTTACAAAATCTATCAATATGTAATAGGAATTATATACCATGACCAAGTGCAGTTTGTCCCAAGTATGAGAGGTTGGTTTATCGTACAAAAATCAGTCAGTGTACTCTGCTCAGCAGGGAGCCTGCTTCTTCCTCTCTCTCTGCCTGTCTCTCTGCCTACTTGTGATCTCTCTCTCTGTCAAATAAATAAAATCTTAAAAAAAAATTAGTCAATGTATATACCATATTAATGGAATATAATACAAAAATCATATGATCATATCAAAAGATAGAGAAAAGGTATTTGACAGAGTGAAATACCCTGCATGATTAAGAACACTTAACAAACTAGGATTAGGAGGGAACTTACTCAACCTAATAAAAGGCATCTATGATGAACATTGTGCTCAATAGCAAAAGCCAAAAGCATCCCCTCTAAAGTCAAGAGCAAGACAGGGTATCTCTTCATGTCACTTCTATTCAACATTGTACTAGAGGTTTTAACCAGGGAAATTTGACAAGGAAAAATAATAAATGACATCCAGATTGGAAAGGAAGAAGCAAAGCAATCTCTGTTTGCAGATGACATCATCTTGTATGTAGAAAGTCCTAAGGAATACACAACACAGGCACACACAACTAGCCCTAATAAATGTGTTCAGTAGTAGGTGTGTAAAACAGAGAAGCCACTCTGGAAAACAATTTGGTGTTCCCCCTTGAAACATTAAGGCTAATTCCATTCCTAAGTATATACTCGAGAATTGAAAATTTATGTTCACACCAAAACTGGTACACTATTTATAACAGTGTTATAAATAATAGCCAGAAAGTAGAAACCACCCAAATGTCCATCAGCCAATGAATGGATACATAAAATGTGATATGACCATGCAGTGGAGGAATATTACTCAGCCATAAAAAGGAATGAAATACTAGTACATGCTGTAACATGGATGAATCTTCAAAATATTATGCTAAATCAAAGAAACCAGATACAAAGCCTACATTTTACATGATTTCATTTATAGGAAATGTTCAGGTGAGGGAACTCTGCAGTGACAATGGTTTCTAAGGGCCAGGGCAGAAGATAGGAAATGACTGCTAATGGATATGGGCTATTATTTATTCTGGAGTGATAAAACAGTTCTGAAATTACATCGCCATCACTAAAAACATCCCTTTGAAGTTACTGTCTTTGTGACCTTAAACAATAATAACAACAAACATAAACATGATAACATAAATGTACAGTGCTAATTATTTGCTAAGTCTTGTGCTGATCCTACTACAACCTAGTGAAGTAAGTATGTTATTATCTCCAAGGGAGAAACCTAATACAGAGAAGCCAGCATGTTGATGTTTCAGACCTGTAGAATAATTATCTTACAAGGTTTCAGAGGATTGACTGTGTTAATACAGAAAGCCCCTTACTTAGTACGGTGTTGGTGCATGGTGCACATTCAGAAAACGGAGCGTGTTGTAGTCTGAAGTGGCTGCTGTATGACACACGCATTTCATGTAAAGGTCATTCTAACTTCCGTGTGTTACACTGCTAATAGTGCCTAACACTTTCATTTGTTTTTGAATACAGGACCCTCTGGACCAGCTATCCCTGCACCTGCAGGCTACCCAGGAGGCTTGCCTATGGGGTACTATAGCCCCCAGCAGCCCTGTGCCTTCCCTTCGTACCAGCCGCCTGGGGGCATCCATCCTATCCAGTACCAGCCTGGCAAGTACCGCATGCCAAATCAATCTGTTCCAGTCACATGGATGCCAGGCCCTGCTCTCATGCCAAACTGTCCTCCTGGTCTGGAATACTTAACCCAGGTACTCCACACAAATCCAAATAAATTTCTCATGAAGTATGACTGGGGATCTGACAAGAAAAGATCCAAAGCTGGATAGAGTAGATGAAGGTGATGGGTCAGTGATGACAGAGGTCCTGTTTGTGAGACCGTAGGAGTGGTCGTCCTGATTTTAGAAACGTGAAGGGAAAATGAGTGCAGGGATTGGTACGGCTATCTATAGGATATGTGCTGAGTTTTAAGATACAGAACATGTCCCGTGGAAAGCAGTTTTAAAAAACAGGAACAGAGGAGGAACTACTGAAGATGCTCATTGAGGTGTTTGCATAGAAGAGTTAACACAAGAGCAACAACACGAAGAACAGAAGAGTAGACTGAGAGTCACACAGTGCCTCCGCCCATCCCTTTTTCTCATTACCCACCGTTTTTATTAGCCACTCCTGCCACAATCCAAACATAAAATATAAATGAAAAGAGGAGAACTACCAACGGCTTTGCTTCAGACCAAATTCCAGAGACCCCTTTCACACAACGCTGTGGATTCTTAGTTTCCATCTGTCTAGACATTCTGAAGCTACCGGGATATCTGATCAGAAACTGGGGCAGTATGTCAGATCGGTAACAAATGGCATCACTTAAAACCTCATGTCAGAGACTCAAAAAATTGCTTAATGAAAATAAGATGAAGCTAGTACTGGGAGTCCCTTAGCACCTATTGAATCATGTTTGGTTTTAGAAAAAGGAGATGTTGAAATGCATTAGAAGCAAGGGACTTGTCAGTTTTCTTAATTTGCCAAGTTTTTAAATTTACTGTGACAGGAGTTAAATGAATGTATTTTATGAATTTTGTTTTCTCTTTCAAGGATGTTTTGAATTAAAAAAAAAAATAAGTGAAAAGAGAAACAAAATCAGCAGGCATGGAGAAAGCCAGACACATCTGGCTTTAAATTCTAGCTGTACTCCCTCCTCACTCTGCAACCTGCAGTAACTTTCCTAACCTGTTGGTGCTTCACTTTCTTCATCAGTAAAATAGTACTAGCAATACATGTCTTATCGGGTTGTTAGGAGAATCTTTCAGAAGCTGAAGTTTATAGTACACCTAGTATGTTGGGCACACAAGGTCCATCCAATGGGCAGTAGCTTGTGGATATTATTAGTTGAAATCTCCTATGCAAACAGAAGACCAAGAACCAGTCATTTGCTTTATCATTTTCCTTATCCTAGCCTTTTTACAATCTCCAGTGTAGATTCCATGAATAATTATCAAGACTCTCCAGTATTTCTGTTTTTCCTAATTGCTTTGTTCTGTCTCAACAGCTGGACAGCATACACGTCCTTCAGCATTTCGAGCCTATGGAAAGTATGTATAATTTTGTCGTGTTAACAGTATTTGAATCAGGTGGAAATTGGCATCACCCACTATCTCGTTCCTTATTGATATTGATCCTTTCTTAATGGTTCAAAGAGAAAAGACTGTCTTCTTTTACCCTTTCTTCAGAAAGTATAAAGGGAATTATTTTGTGTAATTGTATCTATTTATGTATCATACCTAAGTTCTTAGACTTGAAAAAGTCTTGTTTTATCTGCTCAACTTCCCACCCCCTACCCAAACCCCCCCAAAACCCTGTTCTGCATATTCATCTTTTATGGAAAAGGAAAAGAAGGAACCAAGAGACTAAATGCGTTAGCCAGGGACACAGCAGTCCGCTAATCAGTGGTAGAGGTGGAAACAGAATCTAAATCTGCGAAGTTCTAGTCCAGTGCCCTTGGTTTAGAAGTAAAAAGTAAACTTCATCCTCACTGGATTACTGACCTTCACTTTACCACCAGATCTGCACATCCATTTGACCACCACACAGAGCCTCTGAGCTTCCTTGGTTCATTTTCTTATTTGTACTTAGGAATGAGCCTAACCATCAGTACATTTCCTGAGCTGACTACTTTATAGTAAAATATATCATTTCATTTAAATGGCTTTATAATTAAAGTTATCTAAATTCAGGTACTCCAGGAATAGAATTCTAATCTTTGCATTTATGTTGAAAGGTTTTAAGAATCATTTTAGGGGCACCTGGGTGGCTCAGTCGTTAAGCGTCTACCTTTGGCTTAAGTCATGATCCCAGAGTCTCAGGATTGAGCCCCATGTCAGGCTCCCTGCTTGGTGGGAAGCCTACTTCTCCCTCTCTCACTTCCCCTGCTTGGGTTTCCTCTCTAGCTGTGTTTCTCTGTCAAATAAATAAAATCTTTTTTTAAAAAAATCATTTTATACTACCTCTTTAAAAGAAATGTTTTAGATTTTCAAAATTACTAAATATTTATTGTCTGAATTATTTTGGTGTCCTAATCAATTATGATATTTCACTTTAAATTTTTTTTTTTTTAAAGATTTTATTTATTTGACAGAGAGAAACACAGCCAGAGAGGGAACACAAGCAGGGGGAGGGAGAGAGGGAGAAGCAGGCTTCCTGCCGAGCAGGGAGCCCGATGTGGGACTCGATCCCGGGTCTCCAGGATCATGCCCTGAGCCGAAGGCAGTCGCCTAACCAACTGAGCCACCCAGGCGTCCCATCACTTTAAATTTTTTTTAAAGATTTTATTTATTTATTTGACAGAGAGAGCTCACAAGTAGGCAGAGAGGCAGGCAGAGAGAGAGGAGCAAGCAGGCTCCCTGCTGAGCAAAGAGCTCGATGCGGGCCTTGATCCCAGGACGCTGAGATCATGACCTGAGCCAAAGGCAGAGGCTTTAACCCACTGAGCCACCCAGGCACTCTCACTTTAAATTTTCAAAGGGGCACCTTCGCGGCTCAGTTGTTAAGGCTCTGAGGCTCAGGTCATGATCCCACAGTCCTGGGATCAAGCCCCACATTGGGCTCCCTGCTTGGCAGAAAGCCTGCTTCTCCCTCTTCCACTCCCCCTGCTTGTGTTCCTTCTCTCTGTCAAATAAATATATAAATAAATCTTTAAAAAAAAATTTTTTTTTAACTATTTTGCTTTACGCCCCTGAGAACTACAGAAGAACCTCTTGAGGCCCATTTTAGCTGCTTCTAATTTAAAGTATCTTTCTCATTTTCCTTTTTTAGTGATGATATCTTTTGAAACTAATAATAGATACGATATTAAAAACAATATGGACCAAATGGTTTACATCGTAACCGAAGACACAGACGACTTTACCAGAAATGCGTATCGGACACTGAGGCCCTTCGTCCTCCGGGTCACCGACTCTATGGGCCGAGAAATCATGACGATGCAGAGACCTTTCAGATGCACCTGCTGTTGCCTCTGTTGTCCATCCACCAGGCAAGAGGTAGAGAATGCAGGTCTTGTCCCTGGTTTCTTCCTGATCCAAGTCTTCACAGCATGCTTGCTTCTTCCAGAATGACACAAGAGGGAATTTTCACTGGCTCTGCTGGTCAGAATGGGAGAAGAGAGTGGGGGAGAAGGCGGCCAGATTGTCTTACCCAAGGAAAAGCACAGAGGGCTTTTTCTTGTGGATTCTTGCTTTCCGGTGCTAGTTGGAGGGTCAGGCACAAATTAGGGTTATTTATTCGGTGAGCACAATTCTGTCTTTGTGTCTAGTGAATTAGAAATGTATCTATGACCTAGAACAGAAGTTACACATACTTGTCTAAATGTACTTATGTATCTCCAGATAAGATGTCCCTAGACATCATCGAATACTTTTAGAATTGGAACAGACCTTGGGTGACTTTATACTCCCCATCCCAGTCCACACTTGCCACAGATAAGGAAGGGGTGACTCAGAAAGATGAATGCTGGTGAGGATGTTACAGTCCCCTGAGGGCTGGACCTAGAGAAGAGCAGGTGTCCTGATTTACAGTTAGGTTCCTCGTCTCTAACCCATGTGGTTTTAGGAAGGCTATTTGCTGCAGGGAAAGAAGCAGCTCTAGTGAGAAGTCCACCAGAATTTTGAATTCCAGATATGTCACCTACTTAAATTGTGCAATTTATTTAACTACTTTGGGGTTCAGTGCTCTGGTACATAAATATGCACAACAATACCCTGTAGGATTCCTGGGATATTTAAAAGACACAGTAAGTACCAGCACATACTAAATGTTAATTTATTTACAACCTTCTCTGTGTTTTGATTTCCTATAAGATGGAGGTAATAATAGCACCTGTCACACAGGATTGCTTTGAGGATTAAATAGTAAATAAATATTAACTGTTCATTACAGCACCTGGCAGATAGTACAGTGCTCAGAAATATTTCCAGGTGTCTTACTCCTCTCTCATTGCTGTTTTTGTAATAATAGCCTGATATTTGAGATGAATCTTCACCTTTAATCCTTAGTTCTTTTGGATATACTAGGAATTCTTCATGTTCATGAGTTATATTTTCTTCTGAAATGAATTTTTTTTAAGATTTTATTTAATTTATTTGACAGAGACACAGTAAGAAGGGAACACAAACATGGGGGTGAGAGAGGAGGAAGCAGGCTTCCACTGAGCAGGGAGCCCAATGTGGAGCTTGATCCCAGGACTCTGCGATCATGACTGAGCTGAAGGCAGATGCTTAATGACTGAGCCACTCAGGCACCCCACAAATAAAATTTTTTAAGTAATTTACTTGTATACAGTTTTGTGGGTTTTTTTTTTTTTTTTTTAGCTCTTAGGCCTAAACTTGTATAAGATCTTAATGCTAGACAGCTATGAAATTTATATGCTGATATGTATATATGAATATATATATATATGAACAATTACATCTTTTTTTTAAAACATTTTATCTTGATTAGAGAGTTTGTAAAGCTGTGTAGTCCTGCCCCATGATGAGACCTAGTGGACTCAAAACTTAGAAAACTATGTATGACACCAAAAAAGCTACCAGTATAACTTTAACTCTGGGCTTTTATTAAATAATTTAATTTTGTGACTCTTGTTATTATTAAATATGAAGATCTTAGTTCTTCAGAAAGGAATATTATAAAGGTGCTTAGCTAAAACTGGATAGTGGACAATTTTTAAACTCTTTTTAAAATGCCTTTATAGGGGCACCTGGGTGGCTCAGTCAATGAGGTGTCTGCATTTGGCTCAGGTCATGATCCTGGGGTCTTGGGTTCGAGACCTGCATGGGCTCCCTGCTCAGCAGGGCGCCTGTTTCTACCTGTCCTGCTGCTGTGCTCTCTCTCTCTCTGTCTTTGTTAAATAAATATATAAAGTAGTTCTATAGATTCATTCACACATTCTGTTCTTTTCACAATATTCAGTTTTCAGAATGCTTCTTTTTCTGTTTTGCCTTGTAATTGCCTTGTCTGAGATTCAAATCCAAGAAGTTACCTTGCTGCTGTGTCAGGAATTGTGCCAGAAGACATGAGACACCTAGAGCAGAGACAACGTTACGTTACTACAGCACAGCATGAGTGTCATGAGCAGTATGTTGGGGTTGGTCCCCTTGCCCCCAAGGTCTATAGGGTTGACTCAGAGGGAGCCCAAGAAGATGCTGCATACAGCTGAGCAATACTGAGCCTGGAGAGCTGTCCATTTATAACAAGCAGTCACTTTGCTCCCAAGGGAAAGGTGACCTCAGCTCTCAAGGTTGTTCTCACCTACAACCCTAAGAAAGGGCCTGGGTAAAATGGCAGACTGTCTATTGGTAACAATGTTTCCAGTCCTTGAAAGACTTCATAGCACATCTAGGTGGTGTGTCTGTGTATACATCTATGCGTAGCTTCCTTCCTTCTCTCACTTCCTCATTTGCAGCTGGAGGTGCAGTGCCCTCCCGGTGTCACCATTGGCTTTGTTGCCGAACACTGGAACCTGTGCCGGGCAGTTTACAGCATCCAGAATGAGAAGAAAGAAAATGTGATGAGAGTGCGTGGGCCATGTTCTACCTATGGCTGTGGTTCAGATTCAGTTTTTGAGGTAAACAAATGTAAAAATGACATTTTTACTATTTTTCCACATGTATTAACAGACCTTAGAATTACTTGGTTTTAGATTATGTTTTTATGTGAATGAATAAAATAGAATGAGGAAAGAGTTGACATCAAATCATTTTCAAATTATTGTTAGTGGATTATTTACTGTTTTCCAAAATGTGAGCTATTTTGTTTATGATTTCACTGTTTGATAAAGATAAAGAAGAAACCATTTAAAACACTAAACCTAAAAGTGAATAGCCTGACTGAATCCATTTATTTATTCTTGGTCATATTTAGTTAACCATTTTTACCAAAGATTTGCAGGTCTGGGATATAGGTCCTGAGTAGTGAAAGTACCCCACATACCATACAGGACCTGTGGAACACACCGAGATTGTGTACATTGTTTATTTGCATGGTGGAAATTGTCTGTGTCCTTATGAGATAGGATAATACTGATAACATGGATAAAACTCATAATAGGTTATAATATTTTCTCAGGAAAATGAAAAATCCTTTTGTTTTGCCTCTATCTCAGTGACTACAAAATGAGTGCTAATTATCCTACAAATCTGACAAAGGAGATTCCTAGAAATATTTCCCGAGCTTCTTAGAGAATCCTTGAATGCCTTGCAGTTCAGCAAGGCTCATTAGCTAAAGTTGCTCATTCAGATATTTCCTATGACCCAATAAACATTCTTTAGTTCTTCAAGTATTGCTTATTTATGAAAAGACCATTGTAGAGAAATAGAAAGTATAGATAAGCCAGATTTTAGGGACAACTGTATAGGATCATTTTGATCATCAACAGTTAGTATTTGGGTATTTTCCCTCTGGCAAGTGCCAGAATTCCCCTTTTGGAAGTTGAAGCCTCTCAGAATTCTGACATATGTTAAGAAGGCAGGGTGGCTTTGGCCCACAAAAACTTGAGTGATTATTTGAAGTTTGTGAAGTATATAGAACTACACTTCCTTGTTTTTGCTTATGTGTTTTCCTAGACTGTAGAGACTCCCTCCCAATCCTCAGTTCCCTCCCTTTACTATATGAAAAAGAATTTCAGAATCAATTCAGATTCTACCTCCCTAGTAACTCATTTGAGGATGAAGAAAGAACTCCAGCCCATGAACTGTCAGATAAACCCCAGCTCCATTATGAGCCTGTGGCAAGGCACTTAAGCCTTCTTGGCCATAATTCCCTCTTACTTTACAGTAATTTATTACTTCCTGTCCTATATTTATGCTATTGCAGTGTAAGCTGCTTCTAAGTAGAAGAATGAAATATGCATTATAATATTTTTCAATCATCATAAAGTCACATTCTTACCTTTCTAGGTCAAATCCCTTGACGGCATGTCCAACATCGGCAGTATTATTAGGAAGTGGAACGGTCTCTTATCAGCAATGAGCGATGCTGACCACTTTGAAATTCACTTCCCATTAGACCTGGATGTGAAGATGAAAGCCATGATTTTTGGAGCTTGCTTTCTCATTGTAAGTCTTTTGCTTTTGAGTAGTCTTGAGAGAATCACTCTTTAAGATGAGATGCAATATGGTGGAATAGAAAGGCAGTAGTAACCTTTGAAACTAGGACATGGTCTCTCTCTACCACTGACTAGTTTTGCAAAGTGGTCAGCACTTTTAGGCCTCATTCGCCTTACCTATAAAATGGAGATAAAAATACTTACATTTTCAGGGCACCAAACATCAGCTGTTGTATAAGTAGAGGGGCCAGAAGAGTACGTGGAGATATGGGGCATCCAGTGGGTGTACTTGTCCTCTTGCATGTTTGTCTTTCCCATTACTTAAAGATGCCTAGCCTATGACTTCTTAATGAAATAAAGAACCCTAAAGCTGATGTCCTCTCCATCCTGCTGCCTCTCTTGTCAGTGGACTCCTTGGTGTTGGATCTTCCTTAGATTTACTAGGTACAGTTCCCTTGCTGTAACCCTGACTGATCAGTGGTTAAATGGAAATAAAATGGATATATTTACCTTCAGAATGTAACTAACGTGTTACAGTTGGTATATTTAACATATTTAATATTGATTTTCCAGTTTTTCTTCCTTTTAACAATGCAAATTTAGTTAATCAATATCCCCAAATGGAAATGTTATTGACTACCAACAGTTCTACGTCTATATTTGCTGGTCTTCATATTAGGTCCTCTTCATAAAGGTTTTATTGGATTTATTTATTCTTAACTAGAATGAGGATCACCTGGTAAATTATAATGATAATA
>PITA01027855.1:0-20284 GCA_004023965.1 Spilogale gracilis | reverse complement strand
TTCCTGCTCATCAGAGAGCCTGCTTCTCTTCATCCCTCTGCCCCTCCTCCCTGCTTGTCCTCTCTCTCTCTCAAATAAATAAATAAAATCTTCAAAAAAAAATTTATCATGAGCTACTTCTGGACTTTCACAGCCCCTTCATAAAAGAAAGATTTAAGAAATTGGTCCCCCAAGTTCACAGTCCCAGAGAGTTTTCCCTTCTCTTCTCCATAAATCAGTTTCTGGTGAACAAAAAAAAAAAAAAAAAGCCAGGCCCAGAGTGAATCGTGCAGGTTTGAAGATGTGCCATGATGCAGCCTGCTGCAGGCACAAAATTTCTTTGTGCTCTACTGTTTTATCTTTTAATGATTCATACAGATTTCACATTTCAGTGCCTAATGTACCTGTTTGTTTAATATAAAAATAATGATATAAAATACTTAGCAGTTAAATTACTTGACTTTCTCTGCCCTCACCCTCGGAAAAATCAAATCAAATTGAGTCTCTGAAAAGATGTGTTTATGCTCTGCCTCACATCACGCTACCCCAGAAGGATGCAGAAGGATGTGTTACCCAAATGTAAGTAGCACCCGCCCACGTAGGGAGCCGCACACACCTCCCACGAATGGCCCCACTTCCCACCATGCTCTCAATTCTCCCCACCCAGTCTCATCTCTCATCCTGCAAGCTTTCTGTGCCACAGTTGAATTCAGGCAAGTTTCTCATACCTCCCTTAACACCTGTTTGTGGAGGCTGGACAAAAAAAATACCCCACAGAACTGGGTCGCACGGTGCTTGCCAGGACTGCTCACCAAGCCAAAAGTTCCCTCTGCATCTGAATGGTGCCTTCTTCATACTTAATCTTCTGTTTACATATCAAGACCAGATTCGGGGCACCCGAGTGGCTCAGTCCTTCAGCATCTGCCTTCAGCTCAGTCCCAGGATTGAGCCCCACATTAGTCTCCCTGCTCTGGAGGGAAGCCTGTTTCTCCCTCCCTCATTCCCCCTGCTTGTGTTCCCTCTCTAGCTGTGTTTTTCTCTGTCAAATAAATAAATAAAATCTTAAAAAAAAAAAAAAAAAAAGAGCGGACTGCTCATGGCTTTGTGCTTTCTCTGAGGAAGAAGTGGAGGCCTCTGGAAGCTTCTACCCCCCTGCCATCTGGGGTCAGCCTGCACCTGCTGCCTGGGCCCTGCTGGGACCCTCAGTCGCCATCACCTGCATCCTGCAAGTCTACCGGCTGCTTACATTCAAACCCTATCAGGGCAAAAATGAACATGTTGCATTGTCATTCACTTTTTCCATTATAAAAGTAATACATGCTCATCATAGGGCACTTGAAAAATACAAAACAAAAGCATCCAACAATCACCAGCTGACCCACCACACAAAGACAATTAATATTCCAGTACTTTTCTCCCAGATTTTCTTCTCTATATTTACTAAGCTTTAATCATAAGGCAGGCATATTTTATATGGCCCCCCATTAGTGCCACTTTAGAGTATTAGCATTTTCCCACAATAAAAACTCCTAATTATTCCTGAACACAAGCAATAATTCCGTTCTCATTTCTAAGCCCAAAATGAGCGAGCAAAAAGTAGTACTAAGTACTCCGAAGTACTAAGACGCTCGAACTCTTTTTCATGGCAGCCAAGGTAAACTAGAGAAGAATTCCCTACAGTGAGTTGCTTTCTCTGCCTCCTGGAAGCATTTCCTCGCATGGGTCATCTTTGCACGGAGATGACCTTCATACCCTGAAGGTCACCCCTGGCCGTCCTGAATGAATATCCCACCTACTTTTCTAGGTTCCTGAGCTCAAGTACTAATTCTTTAAGCAGCTCTGTTGACTTGTTGTGAGTCTTTGAGCTGCTTGGCTTCCTTGGACTGCAGACACCCCCGAAGAACCCTGAATATGCTCAGAGTCCCCAGTTGCAGTTGAAAGGTCTTGCTGTCGTCAGATCTCAGTTAAATCCAAACAGGAGAGGTAACAGAAAGAGATGATGATGATAACGATGGTGATGATGATGATCGTCATGTCAATGAAAACTGTCAATGTCTTGCAGCCAAAACGACCAGGAACATACATGCAATTGAACAAAGCAGGGCTTGCTGACTCATTGCAATGAGAGAGAATGTATAACAAATGGCGTCTCAGTAAGAGTATAGTAAAAAACATTTAGATTAGGTTTTAAGCTTTTGTTAAGAGATCTGGGGAAGTGTTAGAGACAGAGGGACTTGGCTCTGGATTGGAGACTTCCAGGAAGGAGAAGGAACCCTGTATTTCATTACCTTGACAATTCTTATCCATCAGGTGGAAAGAACAAATTGAAACTTATTGGCAAACAAGCCTTGGTCATTTATAAGAGCCAGCATGGGGGACGTTTTCCCATTTCTGTGATTTGGACCATGTTCTGCTTTTGTCTGTATTCAGACGTGGT
Source organism: Spilogale gracilis (assembly GCA_004023965.1). Taxonomy (NCBI): domain Eukaryota; kingdom Metazoa; phylum Chordata; class Mammalia; order Carnivora; family Mephitidae; genus Spilogale; species Spilogale gracilis. The sequence continues at coordinate 17,868 of PITA01027855.1, read as the reverse complement.
TATGAGGTGATTTTGTTTTCTTCCTGCTCAGCTGTGGTCACAGAGTAGCCTTGTCCACGGTTGGTGTCTGGTGATGTCATGGTCACAGGAGAACACCCACACTTAGCTGTGCATACTAGCCCGGCTCCTGGTTCACAGGGACTGCTTTTTTCATTCTTTCTTTCTTAATTTATTAAAGAGTCGCTGTTATTGGGACACGTAGGTGGCTCAGTCAGTTATGCGTCTGCCTTTGGCTCAGGTCATCATCCCAGGGTCCTGGGATCGAGTCTTGCGTCAGGCTCCTTGCTCAGCAGGGAGACTGCTTCTCTCTCCGCCTGCTTCTCCCTCTGTCCACCACTGCCCCTGCTTGTGTGCATTCTCCTTGTGCTCTTTCTCTTTCTCTCTGACAAAATTTAAGAAAAAAACAATTGCTGTTATTATATTTATCTTAAAATAGAGAAACTGAAGCTTCTGTGGGCTAAGAAGTTTGCTCAGGTTCCCCCAGCTGGAGTGACGGGAATCAAATCCAGATCTGATTCCAAAGCCCAATGAGCTCAGCACTCACACTAAACTTCGTTCACACTCAGCAACCATGTCTGTGTTATTTATATTTTACTTTTGAAAGGTAATGCATGTAAATTAAACTATCTTTTGAATAGGTAGCACATTACATACATGTAATGTCAGATTATATACAGAAATCAAAATGCAAGACAACCTACTGAATGGGAGAAGATATTTGCAAATGATATATCCATGTAAGGGGTTAGTATCCAAAATATATAAAGAACTTATATAACTCAACACCAAAAAGACAAATAATCCAATTCAAAATGGGAAAACCACCTGAAGAGACATTTTTCCAAAGAAGACATATAAATAGCCTGCAGACACATGAAAAGAGGCTCAGTATTACTAATTACCAGGGAAATGAGAATCAGAACCACAATGATGTGATGAGCACTGGGTGTTATACGCAACTGATAATTTATTGAACACTACACCTGAAACTAATGATGCACTATCAGTTGGCTAATTTAATTTAAATTTAAAAATTTTTTAAATAAATAATGAGATATCACCTCACACTTGACAGAATAGCTAAAATCAAAAACACAAGTAGCAAGTGGTGAGGAGGGGGGAGAAACAAGAACACTCATACCCTATTGGTAGGAATGCAGACTGGTACAGCCACTGTGGCAAACAGGATAGATGTTCCTCAAAAATTAAAAATAGAACCACTATATGATCGTATTATTCCATTACTAGGTATTTACCCAAAGAACATGAAAACACTAATCTAAAAAGATATATGCACCTCTATGTTTATTGCAACATAACTTACAATAGCCAAGATATGCTTCCACATCTGGGAAGCAGCTCAAGTGTCCATTGATTGATGAGGGATAAAGAAGATATATATATATGTACAATGGAATATTGTTAGGAATAAAAATGAATGAGAATTTGTCATTTGCAACAACATGGATGGAACTAGAGGGTATTATGCTAACTGAAATAAGTCAGTCAGAGAAAGACAAATACCATATGGTTTCACTCCTATGTGGAATTTAAGAAACAAAATAAAGAAAGAGACAAACAAATAATAACAACAAAAATACTCTTAAACACAGAGAACAAACAGGTGGCTGCCAGAGGAGAGGTGGGGGGATGGGTGGATTAGGTGAAGGGGGTTAAGGGTCCACTGATCATAATGAGCACTGAGTAATGTATAGAATTGCAGAATCATTATATTGTACACCTGAAGTTAATAGACCACTGTATGTTAATTATACTTCAATAAAAGAAAAAGAAAAAAATGTCAAAAGGGCACTCAGTAAAAAACAAAGCTCCCTCCCACTCCCAGGCCTGCCTCCTCCCACCCCACCCCATCCTACCCCCCTCAACCTCCTCCCTCCCAGAGACCATACCATCCCCATTCTTCGGAGGGTCTTTTACTCATGACACTGGGCTTTGCACTGAGTGATGGAACAAATCCATGTAAAAGGATCGCATTGGGAAAAACAGCGAATGACGTATAACCTAGCAAACTGTTCACCTTCTCTTCCAAAATCTCTTCTACAAGGTTTGGCTAACTCAACAAACACCGGTCAAACATGCACTATTTTCCAGACACTGGGTGCAGTACTAGACAAGCAATGAACAAAACCAGCCCCTTGCCCTTGAGGGTCTCACAATCTAGTAGAGAGGATGACCTTGATGAATCACAGCCAGTGAGTTGTGGGGAGACGTGAGAAAGGCCCGATGGAGAAGGAATCAATCCATCTGATCCTGAAGGATAGCGGGGACTTACCGAGTGAGCGTAGGTGAAAAGATCCAGAGAGAAAGAAGTCTGTCCAGGTAATCATGTGCAGGTAGGAAAGATTGCTAATGGCTCTGAATGGCGGCAGCATGGGAGTTTGGGGCAGGAGGCAGAAGTGGCTAGAAAGATAACTCAGGGCCCTATCATGAAGACCCTTCTGTGGAAACTAAAGAGAGTGTTATCAGAGGGGAGCCTGGCTGACTCAGTCGGTTAAGCCTCTGACTCTTGATTTCGGCTTAAGTCATGATCTCAGAGTTATGAGATCAAGCCCCACCTCAGTCTCCAGGCTGGATATGCAACCTGCTTAAGATTCTCTCTCTCTCCCCTACCCCTTTGCTGTCACATGCGCACACACATGCTCTCTCTCTAAAAGAGAGAGAGAGAGAGAGAGAGAGAGAGAGAGAGAAGATTGTTATCAGAGTTAAATAAGATAGACAACGTGGAAAAGATTTGAAAAGTTTCAAACCCTTGGCAGTGAATTAATGGGTCCCTAGCTTTTGTTCCTCTATTCCCTCTGGCCATTGCTATTCTCTGAACATGTGGTTCTAACCATGGTCACCACTTGTGTGTGTAGCTGTCGAGGCAAAGATCACAGAGGTCACCGAAAAGAAAGATAGCAACCAACGGCACACTTGACCTTCGATCAGATACTCTGGGCACCCACACCCGCTGCTTCAGGAGCAAGTGCTACTCGGCATTCTCTCCCAGACAGGTTGTATCAAAGTGGTTCTAAGATAAATCACATTTAAGGAAGAAGACCCAGGGGTCATGTCCTCCTCTCCCTCTTCAAAGCCTCTGGAGTGTGGCCTTTATTACAAGTTAGACTGCCAGGAATTATACTCCTGAACTGTATATGTGAAGGAGCATGCAAAGCCTCCCAACCCAGCTACACTTGCTGCAAAGGTTTTTAACTGCCTTTTAAAAATATATCCGTTTTCAGATCCCAGAGATCTCATTTACTTGGCCTAGGATCTCCCCGGTCATTATTTTTTACATATACATAAAGGAGGTTCTAAATGTGCAACCGAATGGAGTTTATCACTCCATTTTGTTTATTAAAAAGCAAAATTTAGGAGCATTAATCAAGAGTCTTTATAGAAACACCATATCCAAATTGGTTCCTTGCTAGATTGTAGAAGTGTTGTTGACAATGCTTCTGCTATTCATATAGCTTCTTATCCTAAAGACAATTCTTCTAGGACAGATCCTCATAACAAAAATCTCTGAAACCCATCAAGTGTTCCCCCCTGATTTCCAGGAAGCTCCAAGTTGAATTTGACACATCAAAGTAGAGGGGTTGGAGTCAGAGAGTGCCACTTACTACCTCAGGGACCCTAGGCAACGGCTCAGTTTACTCATCTCTGAAATGGAGGTAACAGTGTGAACTGCCTAGTGCTATAACCTTTGGGGACAGAGCTGTGTTTTGTTCATCATCTTCACACCTTAGCAAATTCCCTGATGTGGGTAAAATGATGTGGAAGTCGGTTGGAAAGGGAAGATATCGTAGATACTATCCCATCAGATTTTCTCATCTCACAAAAAAGAAAACAGAGGCCCTGTGTCGAAATGGCTGCGAGCAGAGGCAGGGCTAAATCCTGCCTCTCCTGGGGGTCTGTCCTCACAAACTCTGTCCCCACCCCCAGGTAGCAACCCTGGTCTCCTGACAGGGACGGTATTGACGAGAAACAGCAGGATGCAGCCACCAGAGCTCCCGGTGCACACAATGGACCAGTGGGCTGCAAAATTAAACTCCTCTTTTTAGAAGCATTTGTGTGTTGAGGAAGAGAATAAATAAGTGAACACCAGGGCCAGCTGAAAAATGCACTCAGATGGAGACGGTATTTGACTCTCCCAGCCCGACAGTGAAAAAAAAATGAGCTTTGTAAACTAAAATTGTAACAGGATGAGGTGGCCATGGATGGGAGGAGGACAGGATGTTCTCGAAGGCGGCCTCATGACAGGTGACGTGTGGTTGCCATCAGTGGGTCAGCAAGTTTAGCGTTTCTCTGAAAAAACAAGACAGAGCATTCTGGATTCAGTCATGGGGTTCCAGGGGGCACAGAGGGGTTGGGACTGGGGAATGCAGTGTGGGGCCTGGGCCACTGTGGAATTACTTCATAACTAATTACTAAGCTTAACAATTCTTTTGCCACATCCCTGTCTTTCCATGTCTTCCTGTCTTCCTCCACACCCTCAGCCCGCCTGCACCTTCTACCCCAGCCACGTTAAGGGGTGCACATATTTCACCTTCTCTCTTCCCGGTGAAAGGATGTGAGAAGGGGTAACATTCATTCTCCAGTTAGGCATTCCCAAGAGCTGTCTCTGTGCCCAGCACTGGGCTGGGAATTAAAAGAGTAAGACAGGCAGCTTCTGCCCGCAGAGCAGTCAGCCCATGTCGCCCCAACACGCCCCTGTCAGCTCTTGTGGGAGACCTTCAGGATCAGATGCAGACAGAGAGCATTTTGAAAGAGGCCCTCAAATTATTCCATACAGTGACCAGCCATGGAGAGTGCTGGGGAGAATACAAATTCCCTGCAGTCCCTTCATTTGAAAGTCAACAGGCCCACCTGTCTTTACATCTTTCCACCTTCCTCCCTCCCCACCACAGCCCGGCCCGCTTCCCAGCATGGGCAGAACTCGGAGGAACTCTTCACCATTAGGGAAAATCTGATGACTGCGGCAAGGCAGCAGGCTTAAAATCACACTGTCTTCACTGAAAGTCCCAGCCAGAGCACTTACTTGACCCGTCCAGGTAACCAGTCTATACCTCAGGTTTCTCCTCTATAAAACGGAAATGAGGACAATGCCACTCTCACAGGTTCACTGCAGGGATGAAGGAACTTAATACTAGCCCAATCCTTAGCCCCGGCTTTGCCCCATAGCAGCCACTCAGTGCATGTTTGTCCTTGCTGTCATTAGCTTTCTTTCCGATGAAACAAATGGCCAAAATTAACAAGACAGGAAACAACAAGTGTTGGAGAGGATGTGGAGAAAGGGGAACCCTCTTACACTCTTTGTGGGAATGCCACTTTGGAAAACAGTGTGGAGATTCCTTAAAAATTTTTAAATAGAGCTACCCTCTGACCCCGCAATTGCACTCCTGGGCATTTACCCCAAAGATACAGATGTAGTGAGAAGAAGGGCCATATGTACCCCAATGTTCATTGCAGCAATGACCACAGTCACCAAACTGTGGAAAGAGCCAAGGTGCCCTTCAACAGATGAATGGATAAAGAAGATGTGGTCCATATATACAATGGAATACTATGCCTCAATCAGAAAGGATGAATACCCAACTTTTGTAGCAACATGGATGGGATTGGAGGAGATTATTCTGAGTGAAATAAGCCAAGCAGAGAAAGTCAAGGATCATATGGTTTCACTTACTTGTGGAGCATAAGGAGTAACATGGAGGACAGTGGGAGAGGGAAAGGAAATGGGAACTGGGGTAAATTAGGGAGGGAGATGAAGCATGAGAGACTTTGGACTCAGAGAAACAAACTGAGGGTTTTGGAAGGGAAGGGGTGGGAGATGGGTTAGCCTGGTGGTGGGTATTAAGGAGGGCATGTATTGCATGGAGCACTGAGTGTGATGCATAAACAATGAATCTTGGAACACTGAAAACATAAAATAAATTATTAAAAATCAAAAAAAAATAAATGTCGGGCAAATAAATAAATGAAATGAGTAGCTCCACTTTGTTTTGTTTTGTTTTTAAGATTTATTTATTTAGTTATTTGAAAGAGAGAGAGAGAGAAAATCTCCAGCAGGCTGCTTGCTGAGCACAGAGTCCAACACAGGTCTTGATATCTCAGGACCTTGAGATCATGACCTGAGTGGAAGCTCAGAGTCAGACACTTTAACCGGCTGTGCCATCCAAGTGTCCCTGAGCAGCTCCTCTTTGTAAGACACCAGCAATGAGTGAGGCCACTCACAGAGTTCTTGGCAACTGCTGCGGGCAGAGTCGATGCTACTTCAAACAGGGCCAGTGGAATTCTCACTCTCCGTGTGCACACGTGGTAGCTAACCTCAGATCTGCACAGTCGTGCCAATGAGCACATCCGCCCAGCAGCGGGCTGTATCTGAAGGAAGATGCTGAGATGAAATCCATTTTAATCCAACAGAGACCCTGGAGCCACAGGATTTCCTGCTGCTCCCTGTCCTTTTTAGAAACCTTCGGGGCCTCCCCAGACCCGAGGGGGATAAATCCCCCTCTCAGCATCCACCCTCCATCCCCCAGCCACCTCCAACACCTGTGCCCCCTCACCCCGCACCATGCCAATGAACCAGATCAGCGTAACAACCAGTTCACTAAGTAGGATGGGCATTTTTGCTGTTCATTTGTTGGTTGGTTGGTTTAGGGAGTAAGGCCTATTGGCCAGACCTCACCAATGCCTCACTTCTCCTCTCTACTCATTCACCTCTGCTTTGGCTGTCACTTGTCAGACTGCTCCTTCTCCTAAATGACTAATATAATGACGATATCACTTCATTTTGAGTGTTTGTTATGCACCAAGCATTTTGTATCCATTATATCACTTATCTCTCACAAGAAACCAGTGAGTACAGATTTTAACAGCTCTTTAGAGAAAGAGAGAAGCTCAGGCACAGAGAGGTTAAGTTACTTGGTCAAGTTTACACAGATACCAAGGGTCCAACCCTAGCCTATGCACACTTGGCTCTGATCTTTCCTTGAGCACTTGTGCTTGACAGATCCAGTCCAGCCGAAAGGCATCCAAGGGATATCCTCATGTGGGCACACGGAGATGTTGCACTCCTCTCAGTATCTCCTCCATGAGGCCAGCAGCTCCCTCAGGTAGAATGCTGCTTTGGGTTTCTATCCAGGTAAGAAGGGCATGTTCCAGGGAATTCCACTCAGCCTTTCTGCCATAATAGCCCTCTTTCCAGGGCCCTGAGGCCAGTGTGGAGTTCTAATCATTGCTGACAACATCTATTCACATCCCACATTCGGGGGTAAGGAAATAACCACAGGTGGGTCCATGAGCTGACGGGTGGACCATGGCTTTTTGGGTTCCCCCATAATTTGCATTCATAACAACCAACACTGGGGAATCCCTGAGAGGACTTGGTATCCCCTTTTCCATTTATCTGACAGTTACCCCGTAAAGGAAGCCAGGATCCTTGAGGGAATGGCCTGCAGGAAGACTTACAGGATATATTTGTAGTGGTGCTGTGAGGTCCTTCCTCAAGAACACACAGATTCCCTTCAATCAAGTGTCTCTGGGTCTGTGAGTCAACTTGGGTCTGAAAATTGTGCGAAACTCTATGACTCCGTGTGCTGGTGACTCAAGTAAGTTTTCTAGCCAACAGACCTAGACTTTTCCCTAATACATAGATCAAGTAATACTTCAGTTAACCACCCATCTACTGCTTTCCTAGGGACAACTTCACCACTAAAGATAACTGTAGGCCACAATATTCTGGTTACCAGCTCGTCCCTGCGGTCCAATACAACAGATGCACTCAGCCAGACTCAGGCAGGCAAGTCGTGCCACTGGCTCCCGCCATTCCAGAATCCACTGAAATCAGGGCACCTCTACAAATGGCAGCACTTTCCACTGTCACTCTAGGCCTCCAGAGACCAGTGCCACCAAGCTTTCCAAGGCTGCTGATGTGCTTCCCAAAACCTTAGTGAAGGAATTGTCCACTGGGAGCCCCCTCAGGGGATGAAGAGGGAGAGGGGGCTGCAGACAGCACACGGCAAAGCCTCTTTAACATCCCAATCTCCCTATGCTCTGGATTCCATTCCCACATTATACCAGGAAAGTTCTAGAGGCCACACCATGTGTAATTTAATCAACCAAACAAACTATTCAATCTACTTCTAGCTGCACAAGCTAACACATTAAATCTTAAATCTCTAAAAGTGCACCTATATGAATGAATTCTTTTCAATATGGCTCAATTTCATCCTTCTTCTTCTAAAAACTTTAGAATCCATTTGCACATATTTTTATGTGCAAATGGATTGAATTGAAATTGAAATTAGCCAAACCGTTCACAGACTCTGGAGTATACTGCATCTCCTCCTTGCATAGATCTGGATGCCCATTCCCTACAGTGCACTGAGATCTAACCCTGGTTATGGGTGTATGTATTAGTTTTCTCTAGCTGCCACAACAAATTGCCATTAACTTTGTGGCTTCACACAACACAGCTCCATTACCTTAACAGTTCGCTAGGTAAGAAAGCTGACACAAGTCTCACTGGGCTAAAATCCAGGTGTCAGGAGGGCTGCACCTCTTTCTGGAGATTCTAGGGGAAACACATCCTTTCCTGCTTCTAGAAACTGCCTGTGTTCCTTGCTCACGACTCCCCCTTTTATCTTCAGAGCCAGCACTGCTGCATTTCTCTGACTATGCCTCCATAATCACATATCTCTGATTTTCCTCTACCTTATCTTCTACCTTCAAGGACCCTAATGATTATATTGGGCAGACCCACCCAGATGATCCAGGAGAATCTCTCCATCTCAAGGTCCTTAACTAATTCTATTTGCAAAGGTCTTTGGAGGGGGTTGTTTGTTTGTTTTGCTATATAAATGAACATATTACACAGATTACAGAGATTAGGATGAGGATGTCTTGGTGTTGTCCTGCCTGTCACAGCATATGTCACTTTGGGGAAAGTAAGTCAATGTTGATGTGGTACTTGAGGTGAAGGGGCTTCCCCCTGGAGAAAGCCTTCCAGGTCTTCATGCAAGGGGAAGCTAGCCTCCTTGGACCCGCAAAGGGGGCATGGGGACCTGCAACTTTAAGTTTCTCAACTTTGGCTGAGTCTCAAGCAAAACTGACCCTGCAGGAGCACCTGGGTGGCTCAGTTGCTAAGCATCTGTCTTCTGCTCAGGTCATGATCCCAGGGTCCTGGGATCGAGCCCAGGTTGGGCTCTCTGCTCAGCGGGGAGTCTGCTGCTTTTCCCTCTCTCTCTGCCTACCGCTCCCCCTGCTGTTTTCTTTCTCTCTCTGTGTCAAATAAATAAAATCTTAAAAAAAAAAAAACTGACCCTGCAAATGAAAGAAATAAGACATCGTTCGAAGGCAGCCATGCTCCTCTCCGGTTTTCCAACTCTGACTTGAACAGAGTTTAGAGTCCTGAGCCTGCCATTTTCTTACTATAGGTGCATCACCCTCAGAAGCAGCCACATCACCCGAAGTCCTTCCTTGTGGTCATCATTACCAACAGCCAGATGATCCCAGGATCATCTTGCTTCATGGGCACTTCATCAGGATCAAGGCAGATGATCGTTCAGGGAGTTTCCTTGCCACCGTATGCCAGGAATTCCTAGCATCCCACTGCTGTTGGCCCTGAGCTCAGCCCTGCATTTAAGGTAAAGGATAGCACCAGGCTAGTTCCAAAGTCTCCTATTCAAGGACTTGTTTCCTGGGACCAGAAGCTCCTGCTGTCACAGCCCATGTCATCCTGTATCAGTCAGGGTCCAGTCGGAAAAACCAGAAACCATACTACATATTTCAACAGCGGAATAATGTAAGCAATATCTGAAGAGACTATTGAGAACTCAAAGTGTACAAAAGGGTGCCAGGGTGCCTACACCACTCCGAGGGTTCCTGATTCACTAAGAGAACACCCTAGCCTACGGAGACGGTCAAACTCATGGTGGTACTTTATTACAGTGAAAAAAAATACAAAGCACAATCAGCAAAGGGAGAGGGTCAGAGAGACCAGGTATGAACTTCCAGAGTCCTCTTCTGGGGAAGTCACACAAGACACACTTAATTCTCGAGCAGCGAGCTGTGACAAAAGATGTGACGTGTGTCTACTGAGGAGATATTAGGGACTCAGAACCCAGGGTTTCTATGGAGAACCTAACATATACCAAACCTCTGCCTAATAAATACCAAAATCCCAGACTCTAGGAGGAAAGCAGGTGTTCAACATAGACCGTATTGTTTGTACAAACGGATTAGGCATCGTGAGCCACTCTTATCACTTAAGAAATTTTGGGAACCCTCCCAAAATTTGCATTCCAGACATCGACCCACAGTCAACCCTGTAAGCAAGCCTTTCTAAGGACAGCAATTAGTCTGTTGTTAACTCTCTGTTAACAGGGAATGTGAGAGAGCACAGATCTAGTGACTGCAGGAAGCAACAAACACCTGTAGAACTGGAGGAACAAAAAGAAAAGGTTAGAGCTATTGGAATGTAGAGGAGTAGAGGAAAAATCTCCACAACATTAAGACCTATACCTCTAAGGGGTGGGAGCTGTCCCCATGCCGCTGCTGGTACCTGGAAGAGGAGCTGCAGGAGGCCAGTCCTGGGAGTGCTAGGGACAAGAGCCTGGAACCTCTGCTCCGCCAGGTGGAGGAGTCCTGCATGGGTGATGCTCACAGCACCAGGAAGCAAATAGGGAGGAGCAAGGTCCTCCTCCCTCCTTCCTATAGGACCTCCTATCAGTAGAGCCTAAAAGGGAGCAGCAAGTAAAGCAGAAGCACAGTTTGCAGAGACCCAGCTACACAACCACTGAGTCAGGAAGGGTGGACTTGGGACTGGGAGACAATACCCCAGAACCAGCCAGACCCTCTGCCAAGAGTTCTCATACTATATCCTAGCGAAGTCTTTACAATGAATCGAGGAGGTAGGTCTTCTTGTCCCCATTTTATTTTATTTTAAGATTTATTTATTTATTTTAAGAGAGTGTGTGTATGTGCATGTGCAAGCAGACAGGAAGAGCAGAGAGAGAGGGAGAGAGAGAGAAAATCTCAAGCCCACTCCAGGCCCAGGGTGGAGCCCTGATGCAGGGCTGGATCTCACAACCCTGAGATCATGACCTAAACAGAAACTAAGAGTCTGACACTCGACTGATGGAGCCGCCCAGGCACCCCAACCCCATTTTAAAATGAGGAAATGGAGAATCAGAGAGATTGAGTAAATTTTCAAATGTCACCCAGCTGGTAAGTAGGAGGCTTACGCTCTAAAGCCCTCATCTTCTCTATCATACCATGTGGGCCCCCAACTCCCGCAGAGCAGCCAGGCTCACTGCAGAAAGCTGTGTCAGAGCTAGAAGGGGATCCAAGTCCCCCTCGCTGAATTAGATGGCCACTAGGCCTCAAGGTGTTGAACAAACACCCAAAACCCGTGCAACAAAAGATGAGCAGACAAGACCCATCCAGCCTACTCATCCATACCTACCCCGTGTCCTCCTCCCACTCGGACCTGCCCACTGCCGACCACCTCCATCACACACGCTGCTCTCCACCAAGAACCCCGGGTCCCTCCAGCGAATAGCAAGCTGCCCCCCGAGGGCCAGGTTCCTGATGCCCTTCTTGGTGGCCAGAGATGTAAACCCCTCAGAAGAAAATCCCAACTGCCGTGTCCTGGATGGATTCCTCTGATTCATTGTAAAATATGTGGAAGGATTTTCTACGTTCCTCCATCTCAGAGGAAAGGCTGAGTACTCCTTGGGGAAGAGTACAGTGAAGACACACCCCACCCTTGAGGAGAAGACCCCTGCATGAAACTGACCACAAGGCACACTCACACCATCACTAGTGACCCCGTGGAAGCAGAACTGGAAAACAGCTGTCTGGGTAACAGACGCCTAAAGCATCCGCAGTGATGTTATTCTTACAAGCAGCAAGAGGGTTCCCAACAGGCCTCGAACAACAAAATTAATGGATTGGAAAGCAAGAATCTAATGTACAAGTTCTCAAAATTCCCCAGACTAGCTGACTCCCTGTGCAATCACAGCGCTGGGGTCTGAGGTGGCCATGACACCATCAGGGAAGGGAGGGGGTTAGAAGAGCAGCAGGAAAAACAGACAGGAGGTCAGCCCGCACCAGATCCTTCAGTGAAGCAAAATACCATTTTCACGCAAAGCTTCTTTGAACTTCAGCAAAACAAAGAGTATTTACACAAACAGCCTCCAAAAAATAAACTCCATAATGAGAGAGCAAGGAAGCAGAAGTCTACGCAGTTCACCCGCTTGACGGTTAAATCATTTTTTATTGAATTCAAGTTTCATGGCCCATTAGAGGCCTGGAGGCAGAATTCTCAGGGACGCTTTTGGACTAATGAATGTTTTGCAAATTGTTTTTCTAACAGATTCTTGTTCTTTTTCTGAGACTCGTCAGAACCTTTGGTTTCTGTAGTTTGGCCCTGCACTTGAAAAACAACATTAAGTATTTTAATTGAACTTAATTTATTTCCATTATCAGGAGATGTTGGCATTTTATATCTTTTTAATACATTTTTGACACCGATATGAATATGCTCCCATCCATCAAAATAATACCACAACCTCCTACACTTGTCTTTTCACATTTATCAAATACCTCTGACAAGTGTTCTCTTACCTCCTCCACCAAGATGTGGGCCTCCCTGCAGGGACCCAGCAATCCACGGAAAACTGAATTTCCAGACAGTGCCTTTGCATGTATTAGGTCCCTTCTCGCTTTACAAATGCCCAAACAGGGGAGCACCTGGGTGGCTCAGTCATTAAGCATCTGCCTTCGGCTCAGGTCGTGATCCTAGGGTCCTGGGATCGAGCCCCACCTTGAGCTCCCTCCTCTAGGGGAAGCCTGCTTCTCCCTCTCTCACTCCCTCTGCTTGTGTTCCCTCTCTTGCTATGTTTCTCTCTGTCAAATAAGTAAATAAAATCTTTAAAAAAAATGCCAAGGGCACCTGGATGGCTCAGTGGGTTAAAGCCTCTGCCTTCAGCTCAGGTCATGATCTCAGGGTCTTGGGATTGAGGCTCACATAGGGCTCTCTGCTCAGCAGGAAACCTGCTTCCTCCTCTGCCTGCCTGTCTGCCTACTTGTGATCTCTCTGTCAAATAAATAGGTAAAATCTTTTTAAAAAATGCCAAAACAGAGGGGCAGGGAGTAAGAAGTCAGAACTCTCCGGAACCCCTCTTCCATGCCAGTGGCCAACGCACCTGTGCTAACCTACCCCAGCTCTCACAGCTGGGCAAGTCTGGTTGGCCAGGATTCTCCCTGGAAATTTTCCCCTAGAGCCACCAGCAAAGTCTTTGCTTTTCTGTTGGAATCACTAAGTTGTTGTTGGCCAGAGTCATCTTGCTTACTCAGGGAAAGAACCTGCTATAGCTATAGAAACACATTTAAATCTCACTTTTACACTTTTCCATCATAGAAGCCAATAAATTATCTGATTTGCTCGTGAGCGTGAGGTGGTTTGTCACTTTCAATAAGGAAAGAGTGCGTGGTGTCAGCAGCTAGAAGATTCATCAGCAACTATTTATGGAGTGCCTTCCATGGGCCAAGCGTTGTGCTAACTCTGGGAATACAGCAAGGGTCAACATTGACACACGTGACTCTCCTCAAGTCATCTTTGCACAGGCGGACACAGAAAATAAACAAATAAATATATACGATGGCCAGTGGTAGTAAGTGCCCTGGGGGAAAAGAAAACAGCATAAGGAGATAAAGATAAAGAATGTGGGACAAGAAGAAGCCACAAGGCTTCCCTGCTTCGAATTCCTTCAGAGATGTGTAAGGAGACAGTTGTGGACTTCCAGAGAGTACGGTGTGGGGTTAGTTAGGACTAGAAGAGGAAAAGCGCCTGGGTGGCTCAGTCAGTTAAGCATCTGCCTTCAGCTCAGGTCATGATCCTGGAGTCCTGGGATGATCATGATCCTAGAGTCCCACATCAGGCTCCCTTCTTAGCAGGAAGCCTGCTTCTCCCTCTCCCTCTGCCCCTCCCCGACTCGTGTACACTCTCTCACTTGTTCTCCCTTAAATAAATCAATAAAATCTTTTAAAAAATATATCTAAGAGAAGGAATAGGAGAGGAATGGTGATTAAATAAATAAGACCATAAATAAGTCACATTAAATAATTTGGATTTGGTCCTCAAGGCAGTGGGCAGCCACTGGAGGGTTTAAGTGAAGGACTGGCTCATTCACACAGGGGGGTTAGAAGGCCCTCGTGGTAGCCAGCTGGAAGAGATGTTTACAGCAAAGCAAGGGTAGAAGGGAGATACTCAGTGGGCAGCTGGAGTGGTCATCCAGTTAGAGACAAGGTGTTCTGGAACACAACATGTGGGTGCTGGGGCCATGAGTAGGCAGATTCGGATAACTAGGGGTAAGGGGGTATCACCAGAAGGGCTTGACTTAATGTGGAGGGGGAGAGAAAGCAGGCAAGGAAAGACTTGGAGTTTCCTATTGGGAACAGGTTGATGGTGGGGGATTTTCTGTGAAAAATCACAGTATGAAAAGATGTTATAGGGAGCAATAACAGATTTTCATTGGATAATACTGAATTTAAAATTAATGGAATGCCCCAAAGTAGATGCTCAGTATGCAGTTGGACAATCTCTGATTAATGAGTCAAGAAGGATCCTCAGAACTCTTGGTTCCCAATACTTACACCCCAGTTCCTAACCATCAATGAAAGGAGTGGAGAGGACTCCACCTAGCTCTTTGTGGCATGAAGAGAGCCCCCTTTCCAGTATTTCCACCTAACACTCAGTGTCACCATCACAATCTGGCTCAAATCCACCAGCACCCACCACACCACACCCTCCTGGGTATTCTAGACCTCCCAACAATGCCACAATGTCAGACTTGCCTCCCAGACTCTCATCCCATCCAGCTGCTATGTCCTCTCAGCTGGGCTCACCTCCCACCCTCTACATTTCCCACCATACCCTCTTGAGTATTCAAGCAGAATACTCAATATTCTGTGGGCCAATATTCAGCAAAACCACCTATGTTCCTGAGATTTTTCTGAATGCTTCCTTCTCTCTTTTGCTTCAATTCTTCAATTCCTATGGGACTTAGAATTCATGCATCTGATCCAATCATCTTGTCCCTATCGTTCAACCACCTCATGCTTTCTTATAATCACACCTAGGCATATATGTTCTCAAACTCCTCACCCATGTTTTCCATCATTGTTTTTTGCCTGGAAAAATCTGACCCTCATCAAATCCTTTCTCTGCATTTCTGCATCTTCATCCTACCAGTCAGTTGAATATGGTTGGCCAAAAACACACCTACTAGTCTCACTCTGTTGATGATTGCACCACCCAAAAACAAGGCTGCTATAGTCCCTAGTCCATTCACTTCACTTCAAACTTGCAACTCTTCCTCACAGTCCCTTTTTGTCTTCTGTTTCCCATTCCACTAGAAAAGAGAAGTCAGCAAGAGACCATCACAAGCTTCCACTCATCATCTACGCTACGCCTGCACCCTCTGCCTTCCTCCTGTTCCAGGGAGTCTGGGCTCTTGCTCTGGTCCATCCGCTGCTACTGCACCAGATCACAGATCCTCTCACCTACCCAGCTGGGGAATTTTGATCCCACAATTCTCTCCTTTCTTTCCAACATCATCATTTGTTTCACCTTCTCCTGGATCATTTATATCAGTACACAAACATGATATGTCTCCCGCTTTGGGGAAAAAAACACACACACACACACACACAACTTCTTTTGACCCCATATCTGCTTCTAGCTACCTTCAGTTATTCTACTTCCTTTTATAGCAAAACTCTGAGTTTTTAAAACTTGTCCTCATTTCCTCACTTGCTACTCTCTCGTGCATTCTAGACAAGCTTTTGATCCAGCATGGCTTCAAAACTACTCTTGTCAAGGGCACTAGTAACCCCCACACTATTAAACCCAATGATCAGTTCAAGGTCCTCATCTTTCCTGTATTCAAGATAATTCCTCTAAGCTTCTTAACACACTTTCTTCCCCACTTCCGGGAAAGTGTTCTGTATTGGTTTTCCTCACCCTCACTGGGTCATTGCCTCTCTGTTTTCAGACCCTTCTTTCCTATCTATCCATGCTTGCTCCCTGAGTGATCAGCCCCAGTTTCATCATTTTCAATACCACTTACAAAGTGATTAACGTCTGAATTTTAATCACCAGATTGAGCTCTCCATTGAGCTCCAAATTTATATATCTAGTGGCCATTGGACTTCTCCATCTGGGTAGTCTAACAGGTATCCAACCCAAACTCAATGCTCACTCCCTCCAACCTGTCCTTCCTGAAGTCCTCCCCATCTTGGTAAATAGCATTTCCATCAGGTCACTTGCTACGGTCAAAGACATTGGAGGTATGTCCCTTCATGAACACTTTCATGAGCATCCTGTGTCTTATTTTCCAGCAATTTCTGTCAGAGCAACTTTGGAAATCGTGTGGAACTCACCCATCATGTCCTTCACTGTTATCCTGCCCTACACATATATTAACTCTCACCTCAATTGATGCAAGATACTAACTCACCTTTCTTCTCGTTTGTCCTGTGAGGTCTACTCACCACAATCACTAGAAAGATCGCACCACTCCTGTCCTTCCATTCTTAGTCTCTCTCACAATAGTAATGACACAAGTCAACTCTGTAGCAGTGCATGAACCACTGAGTCTCTGACCATCTCAACTGCCACACACATACCCCCCCATCTTCTATTTTGATTATGTTGACATTCATTTTATTTTTCAAACATGCTAAGTGTCCTCCTGTCGTGGGGCTCTTTCATTTGCTATTCCTCCCACCTAGGACGTTCCTTCCCGATATCCACATAGCTTACTTTCTCACTTCCTTCTAGTCATTTCTCAAATGTTGCCTTTTCAGAAAGCCCTTTCCTGATCATGCAATACAGAGCAACACCCCCCCTTCCCTTCTCTCCCTGGCCTCTTGCTTGGCTCTATTTTTCCTCTATAATATTTACACATACTTAGATGTTAGTAGTGCATTACCTATCTCTTTGTCTATTCCTTTGTTGTCGCTCTCTCTCCTGAAACCTATCCCAAGTCCCATTTTACTATGCCATGATCATAGCCAGCTGTATGCCCAGGGATCCTGGTTAAAGATACTGGCTCCTCCCAAGCATTCTGCTTGGAACTCTGAAGTAGAATTACAAGTATTTGTATCGGTAATCTTTGGTGGGGAAACATTAGGTTCAAAATCACCTACTTTTGAGATCACTGGTGATTTCAACCACAGTGACTTATAGATGGAAGACCAAGAGGTTGCACCCAAGTCCTTTCCTGGATCTGTGATCTCTTAACTTCATTACCAGAAGGAAATTGAAGGGTATACCCTATCCACTGGTGCTCCTCAATGGACATCACTGCAATGCATACTGCGGACAAAGTCAGGGAATCTCACCTCCATCATCTCATCTTCAATCCCACTTCCAGTTGGCTCTGGCCTTCACATCTCTGCTCTGGGCAGATACAGCACTGAGAGGTTCACTGCCCCCTGCCATGCCAGTTTCTCTCTTAAAGAAAGTAGATCTGGTAGTGAAAAGAAGGGCCATATGTACCCCAGTGTTCATAGCAGCAATAGCCATAATCACCAAACTGTGCACCAAACTGTGAAGAGCCAAGGTGCCCTTCAACAGATGAATGGATAAAGAAGACGTGGTCCATATAGACAATGGAAATTATGCCTCCATCAGAAAGGATGAATACCCAACTTTTGTATCAGCATGGATGTGACTTGAGGAGATTATGCTAAGTGAAATAAGCAAAGCAGAGAAAGTCAAGTATCATATGGTTTCACTTACTTGTGGAGCATAAGGAGTAACATGGAGGACAGTGGGAGAAGGAAAGGAAATGG
>PITA01027854.1:0-20283 GCA_004023965.1 Spilogale gracilis | reverse complement strand
GGAACTAGGGTAATCTAGGGAGGGAAACGAAACAACAGAGACTTTGAACACAGAAACAAACTGAGGGACTTGGAGGGAGGGGTGTGGAGGGATGGGAGAGCCTGGTGGTGGGTACTGGGGACACCTAAAGCGGGGAGCACTGGGTGTGGGGAATGGGGAATGAATCTTGAAACACTGGAAAAAAAAATTTAGTAACAATTAAAAAATAAATAAATAAATAATTAAAAAAAAAAAACAAAAAAAAAAACAAGTGAAGGGAACTAAGAGGTATAAACTTCCAGTTATGAAATAAATAAGTCATGTGGATGTAATGCTCAACATATGAAATGTAATCAATAATATTGTAATAAGTTTGTGTGATGACAGATGATACCTAGACTTACCATGGGGATGATTTTTTAATGTATAAAAATACCAAATAATTGTGTTGAACACCTGAAATAAGATAATGTATGTCAATCATATTTAAATTTTTAAAATATGCTCTGCCCCCCTACATTTTTTTTTAATACTGAGCAATGGCAGAAAGAAACAAAACTGTCACTATGTGGACTGTATCTACTTAAATTTTAGGGGTTTCCATTCACATAACATTGTTCTGTTGGACCCATATGGAGATTAACAAACTTGTAACAGCACAGAAATAGGGGGAGGAGCAAGATGGTAGAGAAGTAGGAGACCTAAATAACCTTGGGTCTCAGGATTTCAACTAGATAGTTATCAAAACATTCTGAAGACCTACAAACTCAACAGGAGATTCAAGAGAAGAAAAGCAGCAATTCTAGGAACAGTAAAGCAACCACTTTCTGGACATGCAGAGAACTGAATCTGAGGTGATATACAGGAAGATAGACCATGGGGGGAAGGGTCAGCTCCCAGCAAGCCGTAGAGCAGTGGAGCACAAAATTGGAACTTTTAGAAGTCTGCCCCACTGAGGGATGTTGCTCCAGAGGCTAAGTGGGGGGGTGGAGCCCTCACAGTAACAGTAGAGTCTCAGGACCTACAGGGTCACAAAAAGACCTAGTGTGTGTGAATGTGGCAGAGTTCCCAGGTATCAGAGCAGGGAAGCAGACCACAGAGAGAGAGCTGAGGAGTGGGCTGTCAGCTAGGGGTTATCTTAAACTGTTATCCAAGTCACTGTCAGGCCACTGCTTTTTGAGCTGGGACCTCAGAAGTGGTAGATCTGGGAAGCCCCCACTTTCTTCCTCTAGGAGGTGCCATGCAGGAGCACACTGCAGGAATCTGCTGGGTCTAGAAACTCCATACCAGCCATGCACCAGAGATAGAAATACTCTGTAACAGGCTGAATGAGCTCAGAGTGTGGCAGCAGACCAGAGAGACAGGAGTGACTAACGGCTTTCCTCTGAAAGGAAAGCTCATCAAAGAGGGAGGCCCATCTGAGCACTCGGCCTCTCTGATTCAGAGGCTGGGAGGCCACCATTTTAATTCACATCCTCCAAAGCTGTGTGGAGATATTTCAGGGAACCAAAGCTACTGAGAGCAAAACTGAGCATATTACTTCACTTGGTCTATGACTATGACAGTGCAATTCTGCCTTGGGCAAAGACATTTGAGAATTACCTCAACAGGCCCACCCCCCAAAATATTAGCAAGAACATCCAACTAAAACCAAGTTCACCAATCAATGAGACTGTGGAAATCCAGAGACAAGGGAATGCAACATATAGAATTCATGGCTTTTTTCCTATGATTCTTTAGCCATTCAAAAGTAATTTTTTAAATTTATTTTTTCTTATTTTATTTTCTAAATTTTTCCTCATTCTTATGTTAACCTTTTTAAACTATTTTATCTTATCAATACCTTTTATAATTTTTTTTATTTTCATTGTTATACTCATATTCTATCTCTTCATTGTATTTAACCTTATTTTTGTGTATATATATATATATATATAGAAAAAATATATATAGAAAAAATATATATAGAGAAAAAAATATATATATATACATATATGTTTTTCATTCTTTAATATCTTAGGATACAGTTTCTTATAACATATCAAGACACACCCTAAATCTAGCAATGGCTTTGTTCTAGTCTCCATCCTGATCACATTCTTTCCCACTTTTTTTTAACCAGTTTCTTATCTCATCAATTCCTTTTTTAAATCCTTTTTAATTTTCATCTTTACAGTCATAGTCCATCCTTTAATAGTGTTTACCTTATTTTTGTATATATATAAGTTTTTCTTTCTTTAAAATTTTGGGAGGTAGTCTCTTCTAACAGATGAAAATACACCCAAAATCAAGTGTGTAGCTCTGTCCTATTTACCAGTCTAATCATATAAGAGAGATGGTTATAGATAGATATAGCTATAGATACATAGATTTTTTTCCCTTTCTTCTCCCCCCTAGTTTCAAGTCTCTTCTGATTTTGTTAGTGTATATTTTTCTAGGTCATTGCTACCCTTTTAGTATGTTGTTCTCTCATTCATCTATTCTTATCTGGATAAAATGACAAGGAAGAAAAACCCACTTAAAAAAAAAAGCACTGGGTGGCTCAGTTGGTTAATCGACTGCCTTCTTTTCAGGTCATGATCCCAGAGGGCCAGGATTGAGCCCCACATTGGGCTCTCTGCTCAGCAGGAAGCCTGATTCTCCCTCTCTCATTACCCCTGCTTGTGCTCCCTCTCTAGCTGTGTTTCTCTCTGTCAAATAAGTAAATAAAACCATAAAAAAGGAACAAGAGGCAGTACTGATGGCTAGGGACCTAAACAATACAGACATTAGTAAGATGTCAGAACTAGAGTACAGAATGATGATTATCAAGGTACTAACTTGGATTGAAGAAAGCACTAAAGATACTAAAGAATCCATTTCTGGAGAAATAAAATCCCTTTCTGGAAAAATAAAAGAACTAAAATCTAACCAAGTTGAAATCAAAAAAGTTATTAATGAGGAGCAATCAAAAACAGAAGCTTTTACTGCTAGGATCAGAGAGACAGAAGAGAAAATTAGTGATATAGAAGATCAAATGAAGGAGAATAAAGAAGGTGAGAAAAAGAGAGATAAACAACTTTTGGACCACAAGGAGAGAATTTAAGAGATAAGTGAAACCATAAAACAAAACAATATTAGAATAATTGTGATCCCAGAAGAAAAAGAAAGAGAGGAATAGAAGGTATATTGGCACTAATTTGATGAAGGGAGTAAGAATCAAAATCCAGGAAGCACCGAGGAACCCCCTCAAAATCAATAAAAAAATAGATCGTTATGCCATCATACAATAATAAAACTTACAAGTCTCAGAAACAGAGAAAATACTGAAAACTCTGTAACATGCAACAGTAGAAATATTAGATTGATAGCAGACCTATCCACAGAGACCTGGCAGGCCAGAAAGGACTGACATGATATATTCAAAGCACTAAATAAGAAAAATATGCAGCCAAATGTTCCATATCCAGCTAGGCTGTAATTGAAAATAGAATGAGATGTAAAAAGCTTCTAGGGCAAAAAAAGAAAAACTAAAAGAACTTGCAAACACCAAACCAGCCCTACAGGAAATATTGAAAGAGGTCCTCTAAACAAAGAAAGAAACTAAAAGTAACAGACAAGAAAGGAACAGAGGCAAGCTACAGTAACAGTCACCTTATAGGCAATATGATGGCACTAAATTCATACCTTTTGGTAGTTACCTTGAATGTAAACGGGCTAAATCAAAAGACACAGGATGAGATGCCAGGGTATCTCGATTGTAAAACATCTGCCTTCACTTCAAGTCATATCCAGGGTCCCAGGATCAAGGCCCACATCAGGCTCCCTGTTTAGTGGGAAAACTGCTTGTCCCTATCTCATTCCCCATCCTTGTCTTTCCTGTTTCACTGTCACTCTCTGTCAAATAATTAAAACCTTTAAAAGAAAAAAAAAGACACACGGTACCAGAATGGATAAGAAACAAGATATATTGATATGCTGTCTGCAAGAAACTCATTTTAGACCCCCAAACATTTCCAGATTTAAAGTGAGGGCATGGAAAAGCTGAAGTGGCTATCCTTATATCAGATAAATTAGATTTTAAGTCAAAGACTATAATAAGAGATGAAGAAGGACACAACATCATATGTAAAGGGTCTGTCCCATAAGAAAATCTGACAATTTAAATATCTATGTTCCGGAAGCAGCCAAATATTTAAACCAATTAATAACAAAATCAAAGAAACACATGACAATAATACAATAACATGGGGGGCTTTAACACCCCCCTCACCAAAACGAACAAATCATCTCAGCAGAAGATCAACAAGGAAATAGAGTATTTAAGTGGCACACTGGACCATATGGATATCACAGAAATATTCAGAATATTTCATCCCAAAGCAACAAAGCACACATTCTTCTCTAGTGCATATGGAACACTCTCCAGAATAGATCACATCCTGGGTCACAAATCAAGTCCCAACTGGTACCAAAAGATTGGGATAATTTCCTGCATATGTTCAGACCACAATGCTTTGAAACTAGAATCCAAACAAAGTTTGAAAGAACTTAAATACATGGAGGCTAAAGAGTATCCTAATAAATAATGAATGGGTCAACCAGGAAATTAAAGAAGAATAAAAAAAATTCATAGAAACAAATGAAAATGAAAACACAACTATTTAAAATCTTTGGATTAACAGCAAAGGTGGTCCTGAGAGAAAAGTATAGAGCGATACAAGCCTTTCTCAAGAAAAAAGAAAGGTCTCAATACACAACCTAACCTGACACCTAAAGGAGCTAGAGAAAGAACAGCAAAGAAAGCCTTAACCCAGTGGGAGAAGAGAAATAATAAATCAGAACAGAAATCAATGAAATAGAAATCAAACAAATAGTAGGAAAAATCAATGAAACCAGGAGCTGGTTTATTGAAAAAATTAACAAAATTGATAACCCCTGGCCAGACTTATGAAAAAGAAAAGAGAAAGGACTCAAATAAAAAAAAATCATGAATGAAGGAGGAGAATTCACAACCAACACCAAAGAAATACAAACAATTATAAGAACATATTATGAGCAACTATACACCAGCAAATTTGACAATCTGGAAGAAATAGATGCATTCCTAGAGAGGTACAAACTACCAAAACTGAACCAGGAAGAAATAGAAAACCTGAGCAGACCCACAACCAGTAAGGAGATTGAAACACTATTCAAAAATCTCCCAAGAAACACGAGTCCAGGGCCAGATGCCTTCCCATGAGAATTCAATCAAATATTTAATGAATTAGCACCTAATATCCCAAAACTGGTTCCATAAAACATAAATGGAAGGAAAAATTCCAAAATCATTTTATGATGCCAACATTACCTTGATCCCAAAACCAAAGACCCCATCAAAAAAGAGAATTACAGACAAATAACCTTGATGAACACTGATGCAAAAATTCTCACCAAAAAAACTAGCCAATAGGATCCAAAGTATATTAACAGGATTATTCACCACAATCAAGTGGGATTTATCCTGGGCTGCAAGGTCTCTTCAACATCCACAAATCAATCAATGTGATACTGTACATTAATACAAGAAAGAATAAGAACCTTATGCTACTCTCAATACATGGTGAAAAAGGATTTGACAAAGCACAGCATTCTTTCTTGATCAAAACTCTTGACAGTGTAGTGATAGAGAGTACATAACTCAATATCATCAAAGCCATCTATGGAAAAAGCCACAGCAAATAGCAGACCTGTACCTGTGAAACAAATAATACATTATATGTTAAATAAAATAAAGTAGTAATAAAATAAAATGGGGGAAAAGAGCACAGAAATAAAATCTCACATTTATGGCATATTGATTTTTAACATGGATGCCAAGACCATTGCTTTATATTGTATTGTGCCCTCCCCCTGAAATTTATATGTTAAAACCTTAATCTCCAGTGTAAATGTGTTTGTAGATAGGAATTTTGGAGGTAATTAGTGCTAAATAAGGTCCTAAGGGTAGTTCCTAATCCATTAACATTAGTGGCTTTATAAGAAGATTCTGTATGTGTGTGTGTATCTCTCTTTCTCTTTATCTCTTTTTTTTCTGTCTGTCTCTCATTCTTTTTTTGAGGACCCAGAGAACACAGAGAGATGGTGGATATCTGCAAGCCACAAACAGAGCTCTCACCAGAAACTAAACCTTGCCAGACCATGATCTTGGACTCCTAGCCTCCAAACCATGGGAAAAAAGACTTTCTTTTGTGTAAGCCAACTTAGTCTGTGGTATTTCTTTAGAGAATCCCTAGTTGGCTAATATAAATTGGGACCCAGAGCCTGTTTAAGAAAGTATATCAAAACAAAGGTCCTGATCTCCTGTGTCAAATACTGCTGATAAATTAAAAAGGCGAACACTGAGGCATGATGACCTTTGGATTTGGCAGTTTTGTTATGGCCACTGGTTACCTTAAAAAGAGCAATGTCAGTGTAACAATCGACTGCAGTTGATTTGAGAAAGAAAGGGTGAAAAGCACATAGATACAATGAAAACTGAAACTTCTAGTAGCCTTGCTCCCAAAGGACAGCAGAGAAATAAGAAGATGAGATAGCTGCAGAAGGAGAGAGATGTTGATCATGGGAAACTTATTTCTTCATATTGCAGAAACAATAGAATGTCTACTTGTTTGAAAGATACAATAAAAAAGGACAATTTGATGATTCAGAAGAAATAGGGGACAATTGCAAGCATGCTGCCATTGGCTAGATAAGAGGGACATAATCCAGGACATATATGGTCTTAGAAAGAAGTGAAGACCATTCATTTGGTGTAACAGGAGAGCAGATAAAGTAGGTGACCTATGAGTGTAAGTGAATGTGAATACTGATTAATTTAAAACACAGATACATTGTAAAAATAATACAATTTTATGAGAAATGTATGTTCTTTGGTGTCTTTCACCATTATGGAGCTTCCTTTTTGTAACTCTCAGTATGTATTCTCCTATAAGCAGGCTTTCTAAATTCAGAGCAACATAAATTAAGCAGAGACAGTTGGTAAGAGGACTCCAGGAGGCTTTATTGCCCAAGTAGCAAAGTCTACACTTAGAGCCAAGAAATCTTTGGGTCATAAAATATTTTCATGGACTTTATAAAAGCCAAATTTTCCTGGCATCTACCCTGGAAATCCTCACATTCAGCCAGGAACAAAGATGGCAGTAAGTTGGGCAAAGGGAGGAGACTAAAGTAAGGAAGTGTAGAAAACTTCTCAGGGAAGACAGAGATAGAATCATGCTTGCTGAGTAGGTTCTGGGAGTCCCCAAACCCAGTTAGAAAGAAACTAAACTGTTCCACTGAGTATTTTGTAAGTCTTTTGGAAAATATAGAAAAATGTTACACCTATCATTTTACAGGTACAGTAGTTAAAATTTCCCCAAAGTACATAGAGACTGTTGTGTAGGGGGCAGGGAGCATTATGAAGCAGTTGTGAACTTGAAATCTGAAGATAGAGTACCTGGCTCCAAGTATAAGCTCCACCATTAATTTTTCTGCAAACTTGATCAAGTTGGCCAACTTATTTGTACTTCAATTTCCTGGGTGCAGAATAAGGATCATAATAGCACTTCATGGGGTTGGCTAAATGAGTAAATAGATGAAAAGCATTTAGAACAGTGTCTTCATAACTATTGGTTATTGTCATTTTTTATTACTACATAGTTGATAGTGCCAGAGACAAGGAAGGAACTCAACAATTAGCTTCTTTCCTTCCACTTTTTAAACTATTTTTAATATCAGTAGAACTCTGGAGATATTTAATATTTGATTATTACATGATATCTTGGGATTCATGTAATGTTTCCCTTTATATACTGATTTCCAAGTCACATACAGTGAGACTTTCTCATTCATCATTCTTCCTAATGAGAGTTGTAATTAAAGAGTCTCTAAATATATACTGTTGAATTTGGAGACTTAGCAGGTAACATACCTTTTATGGGACTTGAATCTTTCTCACTAACTATACCATATTTTTAACCCTGTAATTTTAACAATTCCCTTGTAAAGTGTTCCTATTGTGGAATTATTTTTTCCACTGGGAAAATATGTGACTTTTTAATACTTAGAAAGCATAATTCCTGTACTAATGGATGAAGAACCTGTGACGCAAAAAGTGAAATGATTGACTCAAGGTCATATAACTAGTCATTGTAAACCATCTACTAGAATACTTCACATTAGCAAATGTACAATAAATAGTAAATATTTTGTCTTTATTTTTAATTAAACCTTTTATATTGACTTTAGAAAAAAATATCATTATTGATCTGTTTCGTAGATAAAACATTCTTTGAAAGATGAAAACCTAGGAGTGCCTGGATGGTTCAGTCGGTTAACTGTCAGGCATGATCTCATGGTCCTATGATTGGTTCCACATTGGGCTCTCTGCTCAGCAGGGAACTTTCTTCTCCTTCTCACTCACCCTCTGTGCTTTCCCTCACTCTCTCTCTCTCTCTCTCTCTCTCTCTCTCTCTCTCTCTCTCAAATAAATAAATTAAATTAAAGGAAAGATGAAAGCCTAGTTAGTAGCATCTTAGTTCATTCCCAGAAGTACTACATTAGATGTTACATCATAATAGTTACAAAGATAGTTACAAAGTCAAGAGATGAAGAGGTTGATATTTAAAATTTGATAATGCACATTAATTGATAGAAAATTAAAAAAATAAGGAAGTCTTCATATAGGTCTTGGAGTAAACCATTTACTAACTGGAAGTGTTCTCTGATTTGCCCAGATTCTTCCCCCAGCCCTTAGTTAACACACACATTTCTGTCATGAAATGTAGAGAATGAAAAAAATAGACATCAATACCATTTAACTTTGGTGTATTGCCCAATATTGTGATTTTCTTTTGTAGGATAATGAGGAAGAGAAACTCATTAGGAAAAGATCAGCCAGGGATAAAGATCAGTTGCCTTATTGTGACTCTTGTTGCAATTGTCTACCACTGCTTTCCATACCCTGGACCTATTGCTGCTGGAAATTGCACTATGAGAATCACATCCAGGATCAGACTGGGTCAAAAGACAGAATAATTGGACTCATGTTAGTGAAGTTGCGTGCAATTTATGCTACCATGCCAAATTTGAGCAGAAAAATTAATCTATTAGCCACTAGTGATGAAGTTAATTGTTGAGTCACAAAGTAAGAAAAATGCACTTACTTTGTAATTCAATAAGAGCAAAGACCTAATCCTCTCTTATCAGCAGTTGTACTAGTTCTTCATATGCTGCTGTCTTCTCTAAACAAGAATTACAAAGAAATCTACAGCTAACATCACATGCTATCCCCCTGAGGTGGTCTAAGAATTGGAAAGGAAAAGTTTTTATTTCTAAATCACATGACTGTGTACCTATACACTCCCAAAAATTTTATAAGCAAATCATTAGAATTAGTAAGGATTAATTAATAAGCAAAGGCATTAATATGCAAAGGCAATATACAAAAATCAATTGCATTTATATATAAACAAGAAATTAATTAAATTGAAATGCCATTTAGTAGCTATATGTGATATGTAGTGTAATATACATACACACACATATATACATATATACACATATATATATTTGTTGTGCACATATTTCTTATATAAAATGTGTGTGTGTGTGTGTGTGTGTGTGTGTGTGTATCTATAGCCTAGGAATAAATCAAATAAAGAATGTGCATTAAAAAAAGAATGTACATGACTTCTACACTGAAAACTCAAATATTTTTGTGAAATCTGAGAGATGCCTAACTAAATGAGAAAATGTATATTATGTGTTGAATGACTCAATATTATACAGAAGTAATTATTTCCTAAATTGATCTTTAAATGTATATAAACCCTCAAAACTAAATAAAATAAATAAATGTATATAATTCCAATCATAGTTCCTATTAACCTTTTCTATGGAAACCAAACAAACTTGTAGGATTTACACATTCAGATTTCAAGTTCTACTATTAAACAACAGTAACAAAGACAGTATTATATTGGTACAAATATAAATAATTGGACCAATGGCACATAATATACAGTCCAGAACTATATAATCCACTTAAATTATAGTCACTTAAATTATGTCAAAAGTGCCACTGTAACAGTGCTGAAGGGGTGATTTTTGTACTAAATTGTGAAGAAGAAATTGGATACCCAAACAGAAGACATTTTGGACTCCCCTACTAATTCCAGACATAAAAATAGTTAGCAGAAGCTAACAAGACCTATAAAATTCATAAGTAAAAATTATATCCCTAAGGTAGCCAAAAATATCTTCAATAGTTCTAAAAATTGCTAACAATTAAAAAGCTGATAAATTAAACTTCATTAAATTTAGATACATTTGTTTATCAGAGCCATAATTAAGAAAGTGAGTAAATAAGCCACAGTCTGAGAGAAAATAAATATACATATTCATAAATCTAAAAAATAAATCTTCAAAATTTATAAAGAAATCTATAAATGGCTGATAGCCATGTAAAAATATTCTCAACTTCATTAATCATAAGGAAAGTACAAATTAAAATCGCAATGAAGAACCACTTACACTCAATGACTAAAAATTAAAAAGACTGGCAATACTAATTGTTGGTATTATTGTGGAGTAACTGGATCTCTTACAGATCACTAATGGGAACATAAGTTGACTCAACCACTTTAGAAAGCTATTCAGTAATATCCACTAAACAGTCATAAATCACTTTTATAACATATATCTTTGAAAAGGTGTGATGATGGCACTTTGCATCTGTGGTCCTCCCCAAAACTCATAACCCCAGTCTAATCATGAGGGAAAAATTAGACAAATTCCAGTAGAAGGGCATTCTATAAAATGCTTGACCAGTGATCCTCAGAGCATCAAGTCTTCAAACATCAAAAAATTCTGAAAAACTGTCACAGCCAAAAGGAATCTAAAGAAATACAACAACACAATGTAATATGGTATTGTGACTGTCCCCCATCCCCAGAAAAGCAGAAAAATCTTAGGTAAAACTAAGCAAGTGTGAACAAAATGTGGACTGTAGCTAATAATAGTGTATGTATAATTGTTCCGCTAATTGTACCAAATGTACCATACTGTCATGACATGCTAATCATAGGGGAAGCTGTCTGCCAGAAGGGAAGGAGGACATATAGAAAATCTGTAATATCTGTGTACAAGTATCTGTTCAATTTTTCCATAAAACTGAAACTGTTCTGAAAATAAAGTCTATTATTAAAAAAAAAAAGAAAAGAATAGCACCAAAAACCTTAAGATAACTTGGAATAAACCTAACCAATAAGGCAAAAGATCTATACTCCAGAAAGCAGAGAATACTTATGAAGGAAAATGAAGATACAAAAAGATGGAAAAACATTCCATGCTCATGGATAAGAAGAATAAACATTGTTAAAATGTCTATGCTTCCCAGAGCAATCTACACTTTCAACACCATCCTGATAAAAATATCAAAGGCATTTTTCAAAGTGCTGGAACAATCTTAAAATTAATATGGAATCAGAAAAGACCCAGAGTCACAAAGGAAATGTTGAAAATGAGAAACAAAGCTGAGGGTATCACATTGTCTAATTTCAAGCTATATTACAAAGCTGTGACCACCAAGACAGTATGGTATTGACATAAAAACTAGACACATAAATAAATGGAACAGAATAGAGAGTTCAGATATAGGCCTTCAATTCTATGGTTAACTAATCTTCCACAAAGCAGGAAAAAAATATCCAATGGAAAAAAGACAGTCTCTTCAATAACTGGTGCTGGGAAAATTGGACAGCTATATACAGAAGAATGAAACTTGGCCATTCTCTTACACCATACACAAAGATGAACTCAAAAGGGATGAAAGACCTCAATGTGAAACAGAAATCCATCAAAATCCTATGGGAGAACATAGGCGGTAACCTCTTCAACATTGGCTACAGCAGGTTCTTTCAAAAAACACAAGTATAAAGTTATAATCTCAACCCTGAAGTTAGAAGGACTGACTTGGATATAATACAATGATAAATTCAGCTAGGTTGAAAATATTATTAACTTGATTATAAAAATATTATGTCAAGAAGATTAATATACTCACATAGTTCTAACAACACTGATATTCTTAACTTCCAGTGATCTTGCCCTATGGATTAATCTAAATGCAACATAAATAATTTTAAATATTGAGCTATATTCGTACCTGTACTTCCCCTTTCATCATCTCTCATAGCATTCTACTCTCTTCCATTATAGCAGTTACCATATTTTTATCACATGTTTTACAGTTTTTAGAGCTTTGTATTTACTTACTGATTGTCTGCAAGGTCAGTCTATCTACTATACCATAGCAGGGCCCTGTGTATTTTGGTCTGGACCCCAAACCAGGAAACTACTAAGCAGACCATAGATAATAAGTATCTGTTTAATGAATAAAATAAGTGTTTTACACTTTGAAAATTGTTAGTAGGGCTTAACCATAAATTTGTAACTTTTCCTCTAAATACATGATTTTAAAGATATTTGTGGTATTACAAATAAGAAGATATAGTGGCATGTTGGTGAAAGCATGGACTTCATAGTCACAAGACCATGAGTTTTAATTCCATGGTTATTGCTTTGGCTATGGGACCCATAGAAAATTATTTAACTATTCTTTCAGTTTCTTCAACCATGAAGCTTTTTTAAACAAATATAACATAAGGACAATTAGATAAATAGGAATATCTCTCAGATTCAGAAGGTAGCAAATTGGGTGCCTGGGTGGCTCAGTGGGTTAAAGCCTCTGCCTTCAGCTCAGGTCATGATCTCAGGGTCCTGGGATGGAGGCCTGTCTGGGATCAAGGCCTGCATCGGGCTCTCTGCTCAGCAGGGAGCCTGTTTCCTCTGCTCTTTCTGCCTGCCTTGCTGCCTACTTGTGATCTCTCTCTGTGTCAAATAAATAAATAAAATCTTCAATTTTTTTTTTTAAAGAAGGTAGGAAATATATAGGCAGTAGAAAGAAGCAGAGAATTTCTGGTTACAAGAGCACTAATAAGTTTTCATTCTCATACTAGCTGTTCTTTGGTCTCCAAATGACATTTCATGGCAAACTGCAATCCAACTAGATTATAATTTTAGAAACCTCACAGATAAACATAAGTACTCACAGAGTGTTCAAATTCTTGAGTTTCTTGAAGGCACTCCCAGGAATTTCTCGTATTCTGTTAAACCTCAAGTCTCTGGGAACATAAAAAATAGAAATATTATATGTGGATTCCAGTGGTCTTATTTCCAGAAACTTGATAACTTTTATGACCTTTTTATAACCTTTTATAACCAAATTATGACACTAAAGGACTAAACATAAGACAGACTTAAGTACATTATGCATAACTGTTAAGTAGATACATTGTTTATAGCAAATTATGTATATCAGATGATATATACTAGTCCAAAGATGCCAGACAAGTGCAGCTAATTACAGAGCTCTTCAGAGTGATAAAGACAGTTAAACCATCTCCTTTAGGTCATATTTGTGTGGCACTAAAACAAATTCTATATGTGACAACATGTCAATAGAGCATAATTAATTTGGACAACACTGATTGAGCAGATGTAACATCAATTCAACATAACACCATTACTTGGGTTTAGGCAAAATTATTATTAATTAGTTAATTTTTCTTCGTAATTCAGGAATATAACAGTATTCCAAGGAAGTATTAAAACAAGTCAACAAAACAATTAGTATAATAGAGACAACCAACATTCTCTTTTATCAATTAATACATTACTTTATTCAGCATGTAAATTATTGAGTGCTAACTACATACCACGCCACATATTGCATTAAGTAATAGGGACACAAACAGGAGTAATATATTTTCTCTGCTACTGAGCAGGTACGGTTGAGTTGAAGATTACAAACAAATAATTATACACTAGTATAAAAAGTATTAGTGGTACAGCAGTACAACAAACAAAATGTTTGGCATTTTGGTCTGCCTAGACCCTCTCTATCAGTGAGAGAAGAACACACTCCACTGCCTATGATTTGGGGGGAAATGTCAATTACGTGATCTTTAAGACCAGATAACTGTCTCCTAGGACACACTGTTTTTTCTGTGGGGAGCATATGACCCAAGCAAAGCAAATTGAGGGCATTCATGAATGTTGCATAGTTGCTGAATAAAACAGAGTTATGCTCTGTGTCTGGAATCAGAGATTATGAAATAGTGGCCAAAAAGTGTCCAGACTAGAGAATAAAACAAACTAGAGATAAAAAGGCCAAAATATAGGCAAAGAAAACAAAGCCCTACATCCAGCTATGCCTGAGACCAAATTTACCTCCTGACTTTTTATTTATCTTGGCAATAATCTATCATTTTGATAACTTTATTTGAGCTGAGTTTATATTACTAATGTAGGGATCACAGGAAAAAGATGACAGAATTTCTTTGGAAATATGAGGCCCAAGGAAAATGATATTGGAAAAGCTTTACAAAGCATTAGTGTGTCAGGAAAACAAACACAAAAGCAAAAACAAAAACAAAAACAAAAACAAAAAAAATATGTACTTCCCCTCAACTAATTTCTCAAAATAAAAAATTTTCACCATCATAAAAAGTAGTTCTATTTCAGAATACTTGACTCAAAAATCTTTATAAGATTACCTTAAAATTCTATCATTTTATGTTTCTCTTGAGTTAACTTTGGAAGAATATGTATAATTCTATAGAAGCTTTTTCAATTAAAATAATTCAATTAAATCCTGACACCAAGAAAGAAAAAGAGATAGATGGAATTTTTTAAAAAGGTATTCAATCAAAATAATTTACTGTGACTATACTTCTTCATAATAAGGAATGTACTGCTTAACACCATACATTGTTATTAGATGTATCTGTACTATATTTTTAAAAGAAACTTTATAAATGATGTGAAATTCTCACTATAAATGATGTGAAATTCTCACTATAAACCTATAAAAGATAAAGTTATGTAAATCTAAATGCCATAGACCCTTGGTTTTTCTTCAACACAGAAGCTTTAAATTACAGAAAGGACTGTCCTATAACATCAAACCATAAATACTAATAGTCCTCCCAAATTGAGCTTCTAACAATACAAAAAGGGAGTAAATATAGAAGGATAAATCACTTTCTTTTTTTTAGGCTTTGAAAAATTCAGAAAAGTACAATTAAGAAAAGAATACTCTTTATTGTCAATATCTAGAATTAACTGCTTTCACTTGATATAGTTACTTCTATTCATAGTTCCACACGTTTTTATTTTGATTACACAAATCACATGTAAAAATATATTACAGGTAAAGTAAAAGTTTCTTTTAACCTCTATCTTAATTTTAGCTCTATCTCCTTCTTCCCACATATAACCTCTCTCCTGAGTGTGATGCTTCTCTTCAGACATGCAAACATACATAGAGATGTGAATAAATATAAGTAAAATGTATACATATAAAAATATAAAAATGAACATAATGTAGGCAAATATAAAATATTTAATGTTTTTAAATTTACAGAAATGGAATTAAACTTTCTATGGTTTCTAAAACTTCTCTTTTCCCCCTCTACTGCACCTCTCCTAGGTCATTCCTTGCCAAATAAAGATCTAGATATTTATCCCCAACTATTCTATATTAATTCACTATGCAGACAGAGTTCATTTATACATCCCTTACTGACAACCATTTTGACTGTTATCAATTTTTTGCAACATTTACAAATAGTATTTCAATAAAAATGCATATATGTCTCTTTGTGCACATGAAGAAATGTTTCACCACGTTGCAAATTTATACTTTTTATTAATTGATTTAAGGGTCAAGGTGCTAAGTGTGTTGGTTATCAAAATTCCCTTCTGTCTTCACTAACAAGCAAAACTAAGGTCTCCTGCCATAAGAATAGTGTGGCAAGTTGTCCACTGTCCTAAGGGTTATTCAGAGTACTGTGAGATACATAACCCACAATTCTCACTACTCAGGCAACCATGTTTCTTCCAGAGAAGTAAAGCACACTTAGAGACCCAAAGATTATTTCCCTATTGACTTAAAACTCTTATAAGACATATTCAAATGCACCAAAGTTAGCATGTTAACATTCATCTTTTTTTTTTTTTTGCGTTTAGCTGTTCTTTTTTTTTTTTTCAAAAACTATCACTTTTTTGCAAAAATCAATCTCCTAAATATTTACATAGACCCTGGTAAGTTATTCTGGTACTGACACAATAGTGCTTTTTGTTTTGTTTTGTTTTAATTTTTTACATTATTTTATTTTTTCAGTGTTCCAAGATTCATTGTTTATGCCTCACACCCAGTACGCCATGCAATACGTTCCCTCAGTACCCACCACCAGGCTCACCTATCCCCCCACCCCTCCCTTCAAAGACCCTCTATTTGTTTATGAGTCCAAAGTCTCTCATGTTTCATCTCCCTTCCCAATTTACCCCATTTCCCATTTCCTTTCCTTCTCCTACTGTCATCCATATTACTCCTGGTGCTCCACAAGTAAGTGAAACCATATGATATTTGGCTTTCTCTGCTTGGCTTATTTCACTCAGCATAATCTCTTCCAATCCGGTCCCTGTTGCTATAAAAGTTGGGTATTCATCCTTTCTGATGGAGGTATAATATTCCATTGTATGTATGTAACGTATCTTCTTTATCCATTAGTCTGTTGAAGGGCACCTTGGCTCTTTCCACAATTTAGTGATTGTGACCACTGCTGCTATGAACAGTGGGGTACATATGGCCCTTCTTTTCATTACATCTGTATCTTTGGGGTAAATACCCAGTAATGCAATTGCAGGGTCATAGGGTAGCTCTATTTTTAATTTTTTAAGGAATCCCCACACTGTTTTCCAAAGTAGCTGCACCAACTTGCATTCCCACCAACAGTGTAAGAGGGTTCTCCTTTCTCCACAGCCTCTCCAATACTTGTTGTTTCCTGTCCTATTAATTTTGGCCATTCTGACTGGTGTGAGGTAGTATCTCAATGTGGTTTTCATTTGAATTTCCCTGATAGCTAATGATGATGAACATTTGTTAATGTGTCTGTTAACCATTTGTATATCTTCTATGGAGAAGTGCCTGTTCATGTCTCCTGCTCATTTTTTGATGTGATCATCTTCTTTTTGGTTGTTGAGCTTGAGGAGTTCTTTATAGATCTTGGATATCATCAGTCTTTTGTCTGTAGTGTCATTTGGAAATATCCTCTCCCATTCCGTGGGTTGCCTCTTTGTTTTGTTGACTGTTTCTTTTGCTGTACAGAAGCTTTTTATTGATGAAGTCCCAAAAGTTCATTTTCACTTTTGTTTTCTTTGCCTTTGGAGACGTGTCTTGAAAGAAGTTGTTGTGGCTGATGTCAAAGAGGTTACTGCCTATGTTCATCTTCTTTGCTAGTATATTGTACCACATAAACTTGTGTAGTTAGGTACATTATAAACTAAAACTTTAAGGAAAGACTTCTCTTCCTAATTTTAATTATTGTATTTTAGAATTGCATAAGGGTATTACACAATGCTGAAAGTAGTATTTATCATACCTGTATATGAAATTACACTAAAAAATAATCTGAATTCAAATGACCACCAAATTTGGATCATACCACCTTCTGGATAAATAAGTTTATCCAAAAATATAATTTACTTTCCCATATTACCTTTATTATGTTCAAGTTATATCACTAAAATTTCACCCACACAAAATTTGTCATTTATATAAAACTTCCCTTTGCATAATTTATAGCATTATTTTTCACTCCTTGCATAGAGTTAAAATTGAATTTTTATATATCCTGCACATTTCATCTCTTTATGATATATGCAATATTGATAAAATAATATTCATAAAATAATAATCGTTACCTAGCACAATTTTCATCCCATTCACTTTTCACTGGAATTCAATTTAGAAGCAACTTTAGGAAAGGCACCAGGATGAAGACTGAGCTCATGGTGCTTATTGGCAGTGGTTAAACATCTATCTGTCTGTCTGGCCTGCCTATCCCCAGTTCAATCTGCTAAAACTGAAGAAGAAATATTAATGATTTTTACAGTGACAAATTTGGAATTGATGTTTTTAACAAATAAGCAATGGGTTTTAGTTCAAATTTAATTCAAAAGATTCTCCTTCAAAAAAGAGTTTCAAATGATTCCTCCTTTGTGCACAGAGGGCAGAGAACAAGCATGAAAAGACAGCATAGCTGTCAAATTAGCATAGCTCAAGATAATTAGGGAATAGGGCACACCATGACCACATCATCACCCATAACACACCCTCTGGGTTGGTTAGATGGAGTTATACTATGTCTGTGTGGAAAAGTCCAAGAAAAACCTCACAGAGGGATGGAGAGTTTAGACCTTACCCAGGGATCTGAGGTTCCCAGTCTATTTTACAAATGCCAGACGTAGAGTATATTTTTTTGAAAACATTAAATAAGTGGATATTTAAACATAAAAAATAAAATTGTAATTGTCCACAGATGGTAGTCAGGTTTAACTTGTAAGATGAATGCAATGCTCTTGAAAAATTCTGTTAAACCTGCCTCAGGACTGAATGCATAGTTCATTAGGAGATAAAATCAAAGTCTAAACTTGAGTTCTTGAAGATGAGACTCAGGCTACACAGATTGTCTCATCCCACTTTGGTGTGTGTCCTCTTAAATAGTTCCCTGGTTAAAGATGGTCTTCAGGTTTATTGTGAGCAGATGTCTGAGCTAAACAGACCCATGCCTAGCCATTTTAGCTAAGAATCTGGCACTGAGAGAGCAAAACAAATAGGAAAAACTCTCAGAGAGCACCAACTTAACAGGCTGATTTCTGCCTGAGTGTGCTACTTGTTTTGTCATAAGCAAAAAATATTCATTCTGGCAGAAAGCCTATATTCATGAAAGAAAGAAAGAAAAAAAAAAGATCAAGCAGATCTGTTCTTGAGCATTCCAAAGCATTCCTGTTGAAGTTGGGGATGCAACTAAGTCACTGTAAAGTCAAAAGCATAAAACTGCAGAAATTATGTAAGCGAGTTCTTGTTTCCCCTGGCTTCCAGGAAGGGTGGGAGAGAGTAAGGTAACTCCTGATAGCCCAGCCATCATCATCTCTCCCATGAGCACACTCCTGCCTCTGGTCTGTCTCTGGAGTCAAAGCCATTTGCTTGCTCTGCCCCTTGCATCCAGATTCTCTGTTACTCTGATCCTAACTCCTAGAGCTGCCCAACCTCCATCTCCTTTCTGGACTGCTGTCCCATGTGCCATCCTCTCATCTGTGGTGTCCAGACTGCCCAGACCTTGGAATCAGGGGAAGAATGTAAGAGATCTCTCCACAACCCCACCTGCTCTCCTAAAACATCTTTATCTTCCATCTCACAGCCCTTTCAGGGTAAGAATTGGAGAAACATTTTCCAGGCCTGAGGAAGAGCAGTTGGAGGACACCACTCAATGCATCGCTTGACTAATTTCCAATCATGTTCTTTGGTTCTCTCTGATCTCAGATTCACTTTTTGCCTACCAAGGGTCAAGCAGCCAGAGCTTGAATCTTTCATGATTCAATCTTTCATGTCTGACCTGATGTTATGCGTTATGAAGGGTAATTTATGTGTCAACTTGACTAAACTATGGTACCCAGATTTGGGGCAAACACCAGTCTAGATGCTGCTGTGAAGGTGTATTTTTATATGTGATTAACACCAAAATTAGGAGACTTTGAATAAAGCAGATACCCTCCATAATGTGGAACCTAAAATGATAACTCAATTGTTTAACGTCTTTAAGAGGGAAAGACTGAAGTACCCTGAGAAAGGGGAAAGTCTGTCTCCAATGGCCTTCACACTGAAGCTGCAAATCAACTCTTCCCTGGGCCTCCAGCCTGCTAGCCTCCTCTTCAAAATTCACACTTGCTAACCACTACAGAAGCATGAGCCATTTCTTTAAAATGAATCCCTCCCTCTTTTCTCTTGCTCTGTCTCAGAAATATCCTATTGATTTCCTCATTCTTTTGGTTCAGGTTCTCTAGAAAACCCTAATACACCCAATATGACCCTCTTGCCTAAAGTGGAAATGATGGCATTCATTCATCCCTTCATTCAGTGTAGTTTTTCTTTTTTTTTGATTACACACATTTTATTTTATTTTATTTTTTTTAACATTTTTTTTTATTGTTACTAAATTTTTTTTTCCAGTGTTTCAAGATTCATTCCCCATTCCCCACACCCAGTGCTCCCCGCTTTAGGTGTCCCCAGTACCCACCACCAGGCTCTCCCATCCCTCCACCCCCCTCCCTCCAAGTCCCTCAGTTTGTTTCTGTGTTCAAAGTCTGTTGTTTCGTTTCCCTCCCTAGATTACC
>PITA01027853.1:0-20288 GCA_004023965.1 Spilogale gracilis | reverse complement strand
CCTATAAAACTTCGAAAAGTCCCTCCTCCCAACGTCAGGCCAATGACACTGCTGCCCCCAAACTTTCCGCCTGCACGGAGGTATAAGAGCCTCCAAGTCTGCAGCTTTCGTCCAACTCCCAGACACCTCGCGGGCTCGCCGGCACCGGCAGCGTTTCCAGGAGGCCGAGCCGGGTGTGCGTGCGGCCGTTGGGCGCCTTCTTTTTGGACCTCGGGGCCATCCACACCGTCCCCTCCCCCTCCCGCCTCCCTCCCCGCCTCCCCCGCGCGCCCTCCCCGCGGAGAGCCTCCCTTCCCTCCTCCCCGCTCCCTCCTCGGCGGGCCGCACCGCCCGGGCCGGCGCCGCGCGCGGGGGAAGCTGGCGGGCTGAGGCGCCCGGCTCTCCTCCTTTTCCCGGGCCGCCCTTCTGCCCCGGGCCTGCGAGGCCGCGCGTTGCCACCTGAGAGATGATGCAGGACGTGTCCAGCTCCCCAGTCTCGCCGGCGGACGACAGCCTGAGCAACAGCGAGGAGGAGCCGG
The DNA here is from genome assembly GCA_004023965.1 of Spilogale gracilis. Lineage (NCBI taxonomy): Eukaryota > Metazoa > Chordata > Mammalia > Carnivora > Mephitidae > Spilogale > Spilogale gracilis. Next base: position 19,770 of record PITA01027853.1, on the reverse strand, counting down.
ACCGGCAGCAGCCGCCGAGCGGCAAGCGCGGGGGGCGCAAGCGGCGCAGCAGCCGGCGCAGCGCGGGCGGCGGCGCGGGGCCCGGCGGGGCCGCGGGCGGGGGCGTCGGAGGCGGCGACGAGCCGGGTAGCCCTGCCCAGGGCAAGCGCGGCAAAAAGTCTGCGGGCGGCGGCGGCGCCGGGGGCGGCGGCGGCAGCAGCAGCGGCGGCGGGAGCCCGCAGTCGTACGAAGAGCTGCAAACGCAGCGGGTCATGGCCAATGTGCGGGAACGCCAGCGCACGCAGTCGCTGAACGAGGCGTTCGCCGCGCTGCGGAAGATCATCCCCACGCTGCCCTCGGATAAGCTGAGCAAGATCCAGACCCTCAAGTTGGCGGCCAGGTACATCGACTTCCTCTACCAGGTCCTCCAGAGCGACGAGCTGGACTCCAAGATGGCAAGCTGCAGCTATGTGGCCCACGAGCGGCTCAGCTACGCCTTCTCGGTCTGGAGGATGGAGGGGGCCTGGTCCATGTCCGCGTCCCACTAGCAGGCGGAGCTCCCCACCCCCTCGGCAGGGCCGGAGACCTAGGTAAGGACCGGCGCCTCTGCGCCCCTTCGCCTTTCCGTCGCTCAGGTGGCAGATGGACTGACGGCCCGACCACGGCTCCCCGTCCACCTTGCCTTCCTCAGCCCTCTCTCCCACCCCGCTCTCAGCCTTCCCACCCAGCCTGGCACCGCCACCTCAACCCCCGAGCCTCCCAGAAAGGCGGGTCGGTCCCCGCAGGGGAGCGGGGGATGCGCCTCGCCGAGGAGTGTGCGTGAGTGTGCGTGACAGTCGGGAGGGAAGACTGAGAGATTCAAGGGTCACGGGTAGAAGGACGGCTTTCTCGCCAGCGCCTCCCTTTCTTTTGGCTTTAAGTTTTCGTTCCCGTTAAAACAAATACTTCCAAATTCCACCTCCTCCTTCTTTCCGCCCACCCACTTCCTCTTGCCCTTGGGCTGAAATCCTTCCAGGTTGTTCAGCGGAATTTCTCAGTAGTGGTGATAAGAACAGTGCTCTCTAGTCTTAGCAAGCAGCCTCGAAGACCTAAACAATAACCAACTTTCCCCCTCTGGGTTTTTGCAGATGTCATTGTTTCCAGTGAAGGAGAAAATGGACAGTCTAGAGACTCTGGAGCTGGATAACTAAAAATAAATATATATGCCAAAGATTTTCTTGGAAATTAGAAGAGCAGAACTCAAATTCAAAGAAACAGGGCGTGGGGCGCACTTTTAAAAGAGAAAGCGAGACAGGCCCGTGGACATTGATTCCCAGACGGGCAGCGGCACCACCCTCACACCTCTACATTCTGATAGAAGTCTGAACCGTTGTTTGTGGCTTTTTTTGTTTTTTGACGAAGAATGTTTTTATTTTTATTTTTTCATGCATGCATTCTCAAGAGGTCGTGCCAATCAGCCACTGAAAGGAAAGGCATCGTTATGGACTTTCTCCATTTTAAGATGGTAACAACCAGAGGAATTTTAGAACGTCTTTAGAAATAAAAACATGGGGATCAAACTGACTTGCAAAATCACAGTCAGTTAATTCCTTTTTACAGTCTTCCTCTGAGAGAAAAAAAAAACTTAAAATACAAAAAACAACATTCTATTTATTTATTGATGACCCATGGTAAAAATGCAAATAGATCCGGTGTCTAAATGCATTCATATTTTTATGATTGTTTTGTAAATATCTTTGTATATTATTTTTCTGCAATAAATAAATATGATTGAAAATTTTAAGAACCTCAGAGTTTGGTCTATATTTTTAAAGCTCAGGATTAAGTTGGAGGTAAATATCTGCTTGTTTAACTCTGGAGGCACCCAGGAGGGAGGGGGCACTAATATAAACAAAGCAGTGAAAAACGCAAATAAACTAGCTACTGACAGGCACAGGCATGTTATTTAGAAAGACAGCTTTATTATTACTCCAGTTTGGTGTTCAGTGGGCTTTGTAGCCTCTATCCTTCATCTCTTATCAGGTCCCCAAACAGCAAAAACTTAACAAATCTGTTATTCTCTTGTCTTGCTATATTTTGAGGAGGCAGCTGTAAAACAACTAAATACAAATAATATGAAGCCAGCGCTATTTTCTCTTGTTACTGTGTATTTTTGTCATGCCCTCCATGTGTGTGAGGATTTTTAAGTAATAGGTTCATTGCACTGAAAGGATGCACAAAATTATTAAAATGATCTATATCTGTACACATATAAATCCATAGGAATGCATAGAAAACAACAAAGTTTAATTCAGCAGGAAAGATAATTCCATTTGCAAAGTAATTTGCCTAACTTTTTTCATGAATGAAAATGATATTTAGTGTCTTGTTTGCTTAAAAGAAAAACCAAAGTTAATATTTTTCCATGTTGATGTTATCCATTTGGGTAACATCAAATGGATAGTATGCTCCTTCTTTATATATAAAGGAACATAAAGCTATGGAGTAAAATACAATAAACAGCCTGAACTTTCTTGGTATCTTCAGTAACTATTGGAACAATCACAATTTTAAGTACTAGAGCTATTCATTTTCTAGTGAGCCCTTTGGTGAATGTACTTTATTCAAAATTACAAGGAATTTCCCTCTGGTTACTTATATGTATACAAAACATGAAGTTAAGTAAAATAGTAACAGCAGAACAAATGGGGCTTGATTTTTATTTCATTCTGGTTATTTCTGAGCCAGAAAAATATTGATTTTTATAACTAATATTAAAAGTAGTAAGTTTGTATTAGTTCTTAACTTTTACATCTAGTTGACTGCATTCAGGTGTAATCAGGGAAGCTTTCAAACTGGAAAGTAATTTTGCTGTCTAATTCAAACAATGGCTATGGCAAACAAGTGTATAGGAATCCAAACATCGTGCTCAACTCAGATTGAAGTTATTATTGCCTGAAGGTTTTTGTTTCCCTCCCACACATCATCAGAGACTGCTGACATAACAATATTGTAAATTTACTATTCTGAATATCTTCGACCATGTTTTATGATAAGGAGCCTGTAGCACTAGAACTTACACGCTGAGAGATTCGTGAAGGCTAGGGAAATTAATTTTTGGATTTTGATAGTCCTTCACCAAATAACTACAAGAGCCAGGAAAGTGATTACGTGTGAGTGTACTTGTAGGGTGTGGGTATATTTGTAGTGTGTGTGTGTTTGAGAGAGAAAGTGTGTGATTATGTATGTATGTGGGGTAGAAATGTAAGGTGGGTACCCTAGAAGGATGAGGGAGAGCATCAGGATGGTAATTCTCTCTTCTGTTTGTATTATCCTACCACCTCCATTTTCTAAACTGTTCATGGAGGGATCTCCTTGTTCACTAGCTTGGTATGACTATTTGATATTTCAGATTTCTTGATGTACATCAAGGTGGAGCTGACCATCATTGCTGAGAAGGTAATCTCTTTTATCTCTGATGATATAAAACCCAGAAGTTAAAAAAAAAAAAAGTAGCCTTTCATTTGCCTTTTTAAAATTTTTAAATTTTTTTGCTGTTTATTTTCTTTACTTTTCTCCTAAGAGAAAACCCTTTGGAGAAAAGCAAGTGCCATATTTATGTTGCTAAACTGAAGATAATATTTCCCCCTAGATTCTTCAAGGAAATGAATGAATGAAAGGTGATGGATAGCTTTACTTTGAATGAGAGCAATTCATCGTGGAAATATAAACTATTAGAATACAATTTTCAGCTTCCAGACTGCTTTTGTATTCCCAATGTGCTCCCCCATACCTATGACAATGCTAATTCTTTTTAGAAGAGAAATAAAGCTACCTGTGTTTCTCTAGCTCTACCATTATTTCCTGTTTTCATTTTATATTTGCTACCTATTCTTACTCAGAATGAATTACCTCTGCTTCAGAAGTGAGAATTTAGTGTGGTGGCTGGACCGGGGGACTCTACCTTTTAGCCAGAAAGCATTTACTGGAGAGAAAATACTGTATAATACTGCCTTAGGTGGATTCTAAACAAATGAGTAAGAATGTGCACATATGTAATTTTTTTAAAATCTTGCTTTTAAGTTTGTTGCATTGATAGCCTCAGTCATAAGAAAGCAGTAAATTTTTGGTCTCATAGGAGAACATATGCACAGATTTCCCTTCTTCCTGTACGCACTTGCTAAGCACAAGCATAGATGATAATTCATGCACAGTTCCAGGTACCCTCCCTAAAGTGGTACATATTATTAATAAAATAACGTTAAATGGCAAAAACTCACATACTATGTGCACTTTTCCCCCCACACTCAACAGCACAAGCTTCTTGCTCCTTCAGTCTTCAGGCTCATATTCATAACAGAGCTTTTTAAGGGACACTTGGCCTCTTGCAAAAAAGTCGAGCATTTTGCACATTCCACGGTTTGGCAAACTCAGAACTGGTTATTTTCTCTAGACCGGTATCAAGTTCTTCTCAGGCATATGATTTCACTTGAAGTCCTGCCCAGGAATCCTTCAAAGTGAGCGTTTGTCCCGCTCTCATGATGTCAGGCGGTTTTCCCTGCATCTGTAATTTGAAGAAAAACAAACAAACCTGCGGGGAACAAACGCCACGGAAACCCAAACAGAACTCTGTGGGGAGCGGGAGTCTCACCTGCGGCGGGCGCGGGAGGGGGGCGCCGGCCCAGACTCCCCTCCCTGCGTGGGTGGCGGGCTGGTGCCACACGGTGGGGAGAGTGACAATGTCCGTACCCTTCTCCGACTGCGTGGACGCCCCGGGTCCCGCGTCTGGCCGCTGCGGAGGCCGCCGTTCCAAGTGTGAGCGGTAGCACAAGGAGCAGCAGCAACGGAGTCAGCCAAAGGCCCAACCTCAAATTTCCAGAGACAGGCCTGTATTAGCGACAAACAGGGGTCGGGCGGGGGATCCCCAGGGGCCACTTTTCCAGAATTTTCTGCGTTTGTGTCGTAAAGCGTGCCCCACCCCCAGCACCAGTGAAAGTGGAAGGAAAGTGCACCGGCAAAGTGGAAGAAGAAATCGGTAACCTCATAATTTCTCAAAGCCGGCAACCCCACTCTTTCCCAAGAAACCTCGAAACCGAGACCTCGAAAATGCGGACAGGATTATTAATTACCCTTATTTGCTGAACAGCAAAGGATAGACCCAGTAAACAGGGCGTGGGATACATATGCCATTCGCTTTTGTCCCAAGGCCTCAGGACGTGAGCCCACTTAATGTTCTTAGCAAATCAAAGCACGTGTCCTTTGAAGAAGGTGTGTAATTGGAGTTTAAGGCACGTATGGAATTCCCAGATGTCTATAAAGTAAGAAGGAGCATGTGGCAGGTCACTGGAAGGTGGGGCAGGTTAAAATCACTGGCACAAAAGTCCCCCCTTTATTTTCTCCTTTATGAGAGCCAGGGAGATAAACCTTGGGGAACGGATGGGACGGGATCATAATGAATATCCAGCTTCTCATATCAGAGTCATCGTAACCATAGCAAAAAGCACATGGTCAGAAAACCTCAAAGAAAACACTCAATTATAGCCGGGATTTCGTGGGCGCCCTGCAATGAGATCGTTTGGGGTTTGTTGCAGCGAAGGCCTTGAACGGTTGTCTTTCCTGTTTACGTGGACTGTTTTCTTTTCCTTCCATTCCCCAATCCCTCAAGTTTGTCGATGTGTCTTCGTACTTATGCGTGAACAAAATTCCAGATTAGGGGGAAAAAAAACATTTCTAAAAACACTCATCCCAAAGGCAGCCTTCTTGGGGGAGGGGAGATTACAAGCAACTGAAATTAAATTTCTGTAAAACACGCAGCTTGAACATCAACCAGAAAGAGCGAACGTTCGATGAAAAGACAACCATCGGAATCAGCAGCACTTTTTTGGTTTCACTGAAGAATACAGAGACGTATAGGAGACTAAGGAATCTAAGAGGGAGCTTGAATATTGCTTATCAGGCAGTTTTGTTTTGTTTTGTTTTGTTTTGTTTTGTTTTGTGTCTGAAGCTGGAACCGAAGGCAATCTGACTTTTCTCCTTGGGTTCAAGATGGTGCCCTCATTTACCTGCATCGTGGAGCCAGAGGCGGGAGAAGTAAGGATGGGGTCTACCAAAGAAGCTGGCGGTGGCAAAGGTTGGCGTTGGGAGGGGGGCGATCTGGGGTCCTCGGAGGCTGGGGGCCAGAGCGTGGGGGCTGGAACAAAGTGGCCACAGACCCCGTCACTGAGGCAGGCGGGAGGGTGAAAAGGACCCACTGGGGGTGATGCAAGTGGGACAAGTGAAAAGTTAAGCAGGTACCTGAAGGAAGTTTATCTTGCCCAGATGTTAGGGCTTTTATGAAATGTCACGTGAAGAGAACAGATGTACAATTTGCAAATGGGGCCACGCCTGTAAATACAAGGAAGGCAAATGCTTGGAGAAAAATCCAGGCATAAATCATCAACCTCCTTTTCTAGATATCTATTTTCTCCTTTAAATATTTGCTTCCGGAAAGGGAAGACACATCTTAAATCGTTAAGTGTGTTTTCCAGGAGAGGTCACAATCTTATCCCTTCCTAGCACCCGCTCATCCCCTAGGTGCCTTGGGTGCAGAGGCTTGGGGTTGCTGGCAAATTTCTTCCCTTCCCCGGCCTCACGCTTTCCTTTTTAACGTTCCCCACCCCCCACGTTTCTGTCTTGGCCTCTCGGAGACTTTTGATCCTGAGAAACATATCGGATCTCGGTTTGGAAAAGCTGAAACTAATCAATTGCCTTTTTGAAGGGGTAGAGAGTGATAAGAGGGAAGGAATGCCAGGACTGACAGACCCTAAACCTCCAAGATGCTTGGCTGGGCTGAAAGATGAGCGGGTGATCCCTCCCTCCTGGGGCCAGGACCCAGGCTCTGGGGACCTTTGCCGCCCATTAGGTAGGGCTTTTACAAAGTTAAGCTATCGGTTTGATTAAGGATTCTTTAAAATCATGTGTACAAATAAGAGGCTTCCCCCCTCCCCTTCATGCAAGAAGGAAGCTCAGTTCCTTAACAAAATTAAAATGAATTAGCTGCCCAGTTGTGGAAGCTGCCCGGTTGTGGAAGACAGTCCAATTCCTTTCCCTGTTCTAAGACAGATGTTCATAGAGGCTATTGTGAATATTAATGGGTGGCTCAGGCCAGATCTCTGCACACATTAAGGGTTAAAATATTTGTTGACAATACCTTTAAGACTGTACATTAAGTGAATGAACTGTTCTGTGGCTCTTCATTTATATGCAACATTATTCTTGTCACTGTTAAATTGACAATTGCACCTGGCTTACAGTTATTATATAGCTGCCCATACAGCTCTGTGTTTTGTTTTGTTTTCTCAAATTAAAAGTTGGGGTATTTTCTTCCACAATATTAAATCTAAATTTACTGTCGGAGTTTGTATTAATCCTCTTTGGGTTTCCAAAGAATTGAAATAGATTCAAAATGATCACATTAGCTTTCTGGGTGGCAGTTTTAAAAATGTGCAAGACCAGATAAACAGATCTTTTCTCTTTGTGGCATTTAATCTAAATACCCATCCAGCCATCCCTGAAGGCACTTAACCTTGATTTATTACCTTTGGGTATATACCCTATTTGGTTATGGCCCCCACAGTGTCCTGGGGGCACACCTCAGATCCTGCCCCATTGGGTTTGCCTAGCCAAGTTGAATGTTGGGTTGGGTGAACGCCAACACCCTGACTCTGATATGTGTTGCTTTGGGGCTTCCAGACCTCCATTATTAAAGATTCTACTGGACACAATAGTCCAAATTTCTTTTCCTCTTTTGTTTCGGGAACAACACCAAATCAAAGAATTGTTACTATTGTTGAAAGCCAACAGGCAGCAGAAAGAGAGGGAGAGTCAGTACTGCATGTTAAGTAATGATAATGAATCCTTCAGAGAGGTAAGGTGATGCATCCCTACAACCATGCTCCATTCCTGGGCAGAACCCTTCCTTCCAGAGTAGCATTCTTTAAAAGTGTTCTTATAAATCCCTCTTCCATTATGACAGAAGGAAACTTCTATTAGTCTCTAGCTAAGATTGCCTCTTCCCTCATTCCACCCTTGACTTCTCTTGCTACCCCCCATCAACACACACCTTCTAAAACGTTTAGCTTTGTAACATATTAAAGAGACCTGGAGCAGAGAATCCTTCTTCCTCTTCCTTCTGTCCAGGCCTCCACTGAGTGAAACTTAAAACACATCTCATAGATCAGTTTTCCTTCTCTGAAGTTAGGCACAGTCCACGACCTGGATTTTCAAATAGCCCAGGCTGGAGTCTGCAATATTTAATCCAGTCAGCTATTAAATGTCCTCGGCTAAATCAAGAGTATAAGAATCCGTAGTGGGATAATGATACCAAGAGCAGTTTGGTAAAGGAAGGGGGGGCTGGGAGGGGGCACCGACTGCAGGGATCCTTTGATTTAGAAAATCCTGTTTTTAGAACTCCTGTCAGAGTAATAACAAAGCAAAGAAACATGAAAGAGCAGCTCTTTGTTCCAGGATATGGTTTTAATGAAATACTACTAACACACGCACACGTACACGCGAGCGCGCGCGCGCGCGCGCGCGCGCGCGCGCACACACACACACACACACACACACACAAAGAAAAGAAAAAAAGAAAAAGATCTATTAACAACTGCTTCTGAGACTCTGCTTTTCCTTTACCTATTAGGGACTAGCCGGCTGCGCAACGTGATCCCTTCTCCCCCTTTTCTGCCGCCCCCTTCCCTCCCTAGTTAAGCCAAACTGATTGTTCTGATGAGTCCCGGCCCGGCCCGCACAGAATCCCGGACCACAGTGCCCTCAACATCCCGGCTCCAAGTCCCTTCTCCGGGGAGCAAAGCCAGCCCCCGCGGGAACCTGATTGCCAGGGCTTTGCCTTCTCCCTCCGCAAGGCGGGCATCCGCACTTTGGGAGCTAGTTCTCCTGGTCCATGGCTGGAGGCCTTCATAGAACCCCAACACATGGCACCAAGCGGATAGCGTGCCCCAAATCTGCCTGCTTTGGCTCCCAGCTGACCCTGACCAGCGATTTTTTGTTGACTTAAAACATCCGGAGAGACTGCAACTAATAGAGCGAACAGGGCTGAGGGTAGGGGAGGACAGCGAAGAGGCGGGGGATGGGGAAACACCAGAGGAAAAGCAACAGCATTTGGGAAGGGGGAGCAAGCTTTTAGGCAGCGGGAACGAGGCATTTTAGCAGCCGCGTCTGTCATCTGTAACAGTGGACAGATAAAAACCCTCCCAGATCAAAGGGGTTCGTTCATAAATCACCCGTAAGAAATGGATTGTGAGGAGTAAAAGACACGTGTCGAATAATCTCAACCCTGCAGTCAGCTAGCTGCCAGCGCAGTTCCTAACTCCCCCTCTCGCTGCACCCGCGCAGTGAGCGCGTCTCCCGGCAGGAGATGTATGTGTGTGGGGGGATGTCTTTCCATGCTAGTATCCCCCCCCTCCACTCGCCAATCTCCTACCCTCCACCCCGCCGCCCCCTAGCTTCCGCCTAAAACGCCCGGCTGGGCCATCCCTGCTTCAGATTTGAGTTTTCAATACAATAGGTTGACTCTAGATTGACCGAGGAAGTCGTAGTAAAAATTGGGGTCTTTTCATTTTTGAGGCAAGAAAGTTCCTCTCTCAGAATCTTAGACATCTACCCTTCGAGGTCCCTCTTAGTATCCTTGTCCTTCTGCTGATCCCTCTTGAGAGAACTCAGAAATTTACAGGTTATGGTGCAAATGTAACTGAGCCCGGAGAGGGAGCTCAGCGAGAGCAGAAATTGCCTAGGCGGTGTTTTCTGTTCGGAGTTTGCGAAGTTTCTGATGAACAGTGCTTCGCACTGAGGTTTGCCGCACTAGTGTAATCAGTAACGAGTACTTACTGTCTCTAAATTAGGACCAAGTGAATTCTCTTTCTCTCCTTACCATCTCCCCAGCTCGGGACTCTCCCGCACCTGCTCCTCTCTTGGTTGAAAAAACAAGCGAAAGGATATGTCCAGTCCCGCGTTCTAAACTCTGCAGCCAGCTGTTGGAGGACCCCAGAAACGCGTACTAGGCGAGTTTAGAAATGCTGTGGTTGGCCATCCAGGAAAAAGCAGCGGACAAGTCTAAGACAAGATAGAGCTGGTGAATTTGTGTGGGGGATTTACAGCGACAAATGCTTCTTTCTCCTTCCTTCTAAGTTTAGCATCCTCCAGATAAGTAGGATTTTGCTTATAATAGGTGTTTATGGTTCCAGGAATTGCACTTTGATCTAGGATTTTGGGGGTGGAGTGTCTAAGAGGTCTCTAGACGCTTGTCTGATTTGAATGCTTTTCAGGATGATTTATGGCAAAAGGCTCCTTTCTGACACTTCCAGATGCCAAAGCTCTTACCTTCCAAGAAGGGGTGAGGGAAACCTGCTTCCAATAGCTGCGAGGATGGGAGCCGGCGCGCCTACCGCGCCACCCTGCGGGTTACCTTAAACTGACAGTATGAACCGCCAAGCTTCTTGAGCAGCTGATAACCTTTCTCCGCCTTCCAACTGAGGAGGAGAGAGACCTTTTTTGATGACCAAGCTACAGAGGGAAGCCAAGTCACCGTTATAAAGTTAGTCTTTTGCAGTTAACTCTTTTTTATGTAATTAACCACCTGTTCCCGCCCCGTTGGTGGTTTCGTGCTAATGCTATTTGACCCCCAAATGTGAAGCGGGGCGGGAATAAGCCCTCCGTTGGGACCCTTGGTGGTTTCACCCGCCGGCCTCAGCCTCTGGCCGAGGCCGCGTGGATCGAAATCCTGGTTCCCGCGGGGTGGAGGCCGGGGCAGAGCTCAGAAACAGCCGGGGCTTCGGGGCGGGGTGCGGGGGGAGGGACGATGTCTTTCCGAAAGCTCCCCGCAGTCTCAGGACCGTGAGGCGAAGCCAGGAAAAATAACCCTCCCGACTCAATTACTGCGAGCTCCACCGTGAAGCTGAAAAGCTGAAATGTGCACCGCTGCAGGGGGGCAGGTCAGATAGGGCGGACGCTATTGCGTTTTTAGGGGACCCCTAGGGCCCGCGGAGCTGAGAACGCGCTGAAGACATTTGTCAACCTGAAGCCAAAGGTGGGGCCGACCCGCAGTAGCCTCCAGCAGACGCTTTTCCCAGTGGAATAGACGTTTCTTCTTCCAAATGCAGCAGATTGGGGACTGGGAAGGAGGAACTTTGTTTTCTTCTTTCCTAAGGTGAAGGCAAATTAAGGAAGGAATTAGCCGCGCAGGCTTGAAGACCAGCGGTGAGGAGGGTCGAGGCCAGGGCACCGCTAGAAAATGGCTTCTTACAGAGGAAGGTTTAGCCCGCAGTGATATTCTGATTATTTGTTTAGAATCCCACAAGGCTGAGAATCTGTGATATTTGGGGGAAGAGTGACTATTTAAGTCTTTCTTTGACGAGTCTCCACACTCCCTCCTCCCTTCGAGATTAGTAAATTGAAGGTCAGCTGTTTGCTTTCCCAATTGAGAAGTAAGCCTGAGTCCCTGGGTGAGAGAGAATGGATTAACTCAAGAACCTTAAAAGAAAAGTATTTTCCAATAAACAAGCTTTCTTCATTCTTTATAACATTACAAAACAAAGAGCCAGATCAGAGTTTATTGGTTTATGCAGAAATGATCCTGATTTGATAAACTTAATCATATGACAAAAGACATACCAATTATTCCCCTCCTCTCTAAAGGCAACTTGAGAGTTTTTGAAAGTCACTGCCTTTTTTCTAGAGTTCCAATCACCACATCAAAAGACTCAGGTCACCTCTTGTCTTTTCTGTATGTATATATTCAAAAGCATAAAAATATTAAATAAAAAACTTTTCCAACTTCAAACCTATCAAATGTTTAACAGCTGAAGGATATTCATCTTTAGGAGGGAGGCCAAAATGTCAATAAAAATTTAATTATTTCTGAAACATATGGGAGCACTTACAAGACCCAAAATGTGATACTAAGTATTGATATTGTGAGGAAACCAAACAATATACTTTCATATTTGCTGGTCAAGACCTTAAATCCCGAAAAAGTTCCACAAGCCACAGAAATTTTTATTCTTCCTGACAGGGTTTCTAAAACTAGCATGAAAGACAGGCTGGTGGTCAAAGGGGTCATCTATATTCTGTGTAAGGAAAAATTAGTGTTGAACTCTTATGTGTTTGGCATTTGTTTTCTGTAGAAAACCGTCTGTGATGTCTATGGTAGCAAATAGTATTCCAGTAGGTTCTGGAGGGAAGTGCACGTTGGTGTGGCCATTTTTTTATTTTTAATAGCTACCACGAATTGCTTTTCTGAAATGTTTCATCCAAAAATTATTTCCAGCTTATAATTCTGCCATGTTGAGAGCTAGCCCTTGATGTTGGAAGGTGACATTGGTGGCATTATTTCTGTAGTTGGCTGTGATGAACAAGACTGACATGAAACTTGGAGTAATCACCAAAATATAATTAGGGTCTCTCAAGGAGCCACTTATCCCACTGATGAGCTTTAGCTTATTTTTCACTTACAGCTTCCATAGGACTTTTGATTTCTACAAAATGACATCAAACTTTAACTGTTGAGTTGCAGGTTAATCTGTTGGTCAGCTGCTACTTTTGGACCAATCCTCTGATAAACCCCAATAGTTGGTTTGATTTTGTTATCATCATTTCCAGTTTTCCCTGTGGTTCACTTCACAATGCCTTTAGGAGTTTCTTTGGGTACCTGGTTTTCTGCTTCCCTAGACAGGAGGTTCTCAGTGTCAGTGTTAGCCTGGTGGTGATTTACATACCTTCGTTGATTGATAACCCACTTAATTTATAGTGAAGGACTCTGGAGTCCAGACCGGAGTGTTTAAGATATTTGCCCAAGACTAACTGGGCCTAGTCTGTGCTCATTTCTCTACTTGGGAGCGTGGTTTCAAAATTCCAAGCAGGATAGTAAACTCCAGAATTGGCCTGAATGTAAGAAATACCCATTTTCTTCTAGCTGATCAGCTATTCCCCAAGGCTCACTATTTTTCTCTTTTAGTACAATGTACTACATACACAAAGCAGATTACAGGACCATGACCGTCTGTTAGTCAGTGAGGCAGGGTACCTCTCTGCATATAGATGTAACAGCTGGTAAATTGTAAGGACCAGCATCCTATTTAACTGTTTTATCCTTTCATTTCCTAAGAATGAAAATGGATATGTCTTTATTTTTACTAAAAATTCTAATAGTAATAGTATGAATACAAATATGAAATTATGAATTATTTTAATTTGATTTTTACAACTACTGATACAAAGCCTTGTTTGTGGAAAAATGCCCTGAGACCATTATTTTTGCCTCTTATAAGGATAATTACCACTAAGAATACTCTTATGAATTCAAGACTGTTGGAAAAAGAAAGATAATTTAACTACCATGTGCAGAAACTGTTGGGCAGAAAAACCAAGGGTGCAGTTTGCCCCACGGAGTAATTATGGAATGAGGCAGAACCAAAGGAGAGTGATCATAAGTGGGTTTTTCTACTCTGTGCAAATGATCCCAGAGGCCTTTTCAATTTGCCATCTGTGATGCTATTCTTATGTCTGACATGCTTTCCTAGTGGGTTTTGTTTTCATGAGTCACTGATGCAAGGAACAATTTGAAATCAAGTTGCAGGTAGCACAATTCTGGAAAGTAACAACTTAGGTAAAGAGTGTATGAACTTTTGCACGTATAGAACCACAGGTGACTCTCATTTACTCCTGTGAAAGATCTACTCAATTGTCTGATGGTCCAGCTAGAATTAAATACCACGTAGATCTGCAGAGACAATTTTGTGAAATGTTCACTCTTCCCCAACCACGCTTCCCCAACTGACAGGCTGCGTGGGCGGCCACTAGGACAGTGCCTTCAGTTAAACAAACGCATGATTATTCAGTCAACAAACATGTCTTGGGGGCCTCTCAAAAGTCTAAAGGCTATGTAGCGGTGACTCTGTCATGTTCATCAACAAACAAAAGAACCTCTAATCACTGAAGGTTGATCTCACCTGTGGATATTTGCTGCATGTGTGGGTGAAGGCCCCAACAAGAGATTTTCTTTGATATTCTGGGGGTGGTACAGAGAATTAGGGCCCCTCTACCTGTGGAAGAATAGAAGTGGAGAGGCAAAAGTGGTTCACTCTGCATTTAGGATTCTCGGAGTGGAAACTTCAAAACAGAGAGTAAAAGTGACTCTAAGAACATTTTCTTTCGACCTTTGCTACTTTCTAATGCACATTCATTAGTCTGTAGCAACACCCTATAGATTCTAGTTGCTTATTAGACTAAGCTTTTTGTGCCTGTCCAGCTCACTAGTAGAATCCCAGCATTTTGCTTAGCACCTGTCACATGACATTTCTGTTGATTTGAAAATCACCATTATACTATTAGAGAAACTGAGGTAGAGAGGCAGGATTCACATTTAAAAGAAGCCCCCCAACATGACAGTATGACAGTCCCATACTATGATGGTGGGATAATTCATATGCTTCTCTTTCAGGTTTAGAACGAAAACCCAAATAAGCATAAAAGTAGACAGGTATTAAAACGGTGAGGTTCAGGCATTCACTTGAACTTAAGTATTTTAGAGTGTCCTTCTGTCTGGAGCCCACAGCTGTCATCTGCCTGCGTGATTTCTTTGTGTGAAGAAGTAAAGGGATCCCATTCTTCCAGGGCTTCTGGCTTGCCTATCAGAGCAGGGCTGACTTCAGGCCCCATTACCCCATGGACCAGGTGCCCTTGTTCAATGAATGTCCCTCACAATGGTGGGTAGCAGCCTTGGCACCTCAAAAGCAGTAATAGTCAAATTTAATAAGAAATTGGGCTTGCTTGTTATCAGTACATTTTCCTGTCTGTGAAAATTGATTTCACTCGATTTCTGTCAAAGACCCAAATACAGCATCTCCACATGTGCTTCTTAACCAACCGGCGGCAGTTTATCCAGAAGGCTCTCTTCTGCTCCAGGCAGTTAGAATTCCATTTTCTCATATTCCTGGGCTATACAAGCTCTACATTACCCCACCACCTCCTAGAACAGTATGAACATTGGTAACTAAACAGAGTACATCAATCAGTATCTACTGAAAAACTGAAACTCCAAGTTACTCACTTATTGCATATATATGCATACATTATTCCAAACCCAAGAGTGGTCATTTAGGGATTTAAATATAATTGATTGTGAATTGAAAAAAGGTATTCTAAAACTATTTTAAATTTGGCACGATTAGTATGAATGGAGAAAGCTGCTTCTCCACCCCTATTCTTGTCCTGCCTTCCCCCTCACTCCAGGGAAGCGGTGAACTTGTGTAATTTAAGGCAGGTGGTCCATGTAGTAGGCTGACCACAGAGGATGAGAGAGTGTGCATTTGATACCCTGACTGCTGCTCTTTAATAGACTTTAAATACACTATGACTATTATTTGGCTTTTGGCTATTACATTTTCACTTTCTTTCAAAGGCTTCTCTCTTTCATTTCATCATTTTCCCCACACTGAAATGCAACCCAGGTCCAATGGCACCAAATTGAGAATTTATCTGTATTGTCATCAAACTAAATGCAAACATAGTACCAAAGGGGGGCAGAGGGCACCTTCGTGAATGGCTCTTGAATGCTGACAGAAAATGCATGCATTTTTCTTTGCCTAGGTAATAACAATACTTAATTTTTATATAAAGCCTTTCATCTGAGACTCTCAAAGGCCTTCAAGATGTCTTTTGGGCCTGGCATTCTTCAGTGGGCTGCCCTTTGTCTCTTTCAGTAAGGAAACATTCTTTCTGAGCGCAGATTCAGGACTGAGCTCGCACTTGAGTGCACACATTCAGGGGTCCAAGGGCATAGAGTGTTTCTTGAATGGATCAAACAAATGACCAGTTATGACATTCTCAAAACAGCCCTGGGAGGAAGATGGTGGCAAAGGTGATTATCTAATTTGCAGATGGAGCAGTTGCGACACAGCGGGTTAAGTGACTCACCTGAGGGTACACAGTCGAGTCTTTGTTACTGCTGGAAACAGTAGTAACATCGACCAGACCATTAGCATGGCTGTGTTTCTGTGACATCCCACCTCTCTGCTCCTTGCCTTTCAGGATGAAAATCTCTAAGAAATGGCACCCTTATGCACATTAAAAAAAAAAAAATGTTTCCAAAGCAAGGAAGGAGAATAGAGTAGCAACTTTAGAAATGTTTAAGACAAAGAAATGTGTGGGCCTTCTTCAGAAAAATCATCACGTCTAAAATATAAAAGAACTATCCCTTGCACATGGAAAGCAGAAGAATGATCTTTAAATTCCATTCCTTATAAGTAAGAGAGCATGTGTTGATCTCAGCCAGGAAGCACAGATTTAATGTGATATGTGTTTATGTGTATATATATGTAAATTCTTTAAACTATTTGCACATTTTAACACTTCAAAGAACTTTTCATTTATATCTGACTTAAAACTATTTTTTCTTTCCTGGAATTTTGTTTTGCTCATCATTTCAAGCATAGTCACTGGCTTCAACATCACAGTTATTAATCTGAAAGAGCCTTGAATCTGGATTATTCCTTGGCATACTATATGATTTACTGTTAACTCCATGTTTGACAATTCTGACTGCGATATGCCACTTAACATTTATGTTTTAATATCCTCTTGGGACACCATCTCATAATTTACTTTTAATTTTAAAATCCAGTGGGGCAGGGATTCCAACTCTGCTTTTGCAAGTTAAGTCACTTCTGGATTTTATTCCAGAGGGATTATATATATATATATTTAATAGACAGGACTTCATAATAAATGAGACTATAGGTTACACCTGAGCATAACTGTACATTTGAAAGAAAATAATTTATTAAACAAAAGACTTATTTGTTTCATTTTTCTTTCCTTCATCTTATATTCCTTTTTGAGTTTCTAACATGGAACCTACCTTTCCAAGTGAAGGATTATTACCAAAAGGTGGGAAAAAAGTTCTGGAGCGATTCTAGTATCACACATCCGGAAGCTGTCATCAGTCCATCTCACTGTCAGTTATATATAAAAGGAAAAATGTCTCGGGTGTGTATCTTTCTAAGTTCAGAAATTCTCAGATCCAAGATATGTAATTTAGAAAGTTTAGAAAAAGCTGTTCCTTATATAACATTGGTTTGGCCGTATCAGGGGTAGAAATCTCTGTGATATGCCCATTTTCTTTATCTGTACATACCATCTAGGTTCTCAGCTTAGTTTTGATCTGCTCCAGAAGAAATATGCATAAACAAGCAGGAGTAATGATGAAAAGAAGTTAAAAACTCGATGATCTTATTTTGCCCGAGTTTGAGAGTCTAGAATCTATGCTGCATCTTGTCATTATCAGTCTCTCTCTTCCAGGAAATCTCCATTGCTTTGTGCTCTCTCTGTAAAAGAACCACACTGGAGAAAGAAGGTGAAGTTTTAGCAACATGAAATGATGACAGATGCTGAAGGTTTTTTCCTGATTTATTAGATAATCTAAGCATGGTTTTTGCTCTTCTGTCTGTTACAGCAATCAAACTTTGAATGCTGGCTTTCTCATTGGCATATGTATCTTTGTTTTGAGGTTATGAGGTCTTCTTGCATTATTGATTTTTGACCTAAATGAAAGTTCCATTTCTGATGTGTAGTTGAGTTAGCCTAGGGTATAAATGAAAAGAGAACAATTCTAGTCTAAGCTCTACCACTTATTACTGTGTTATTTACCAATTAACTGAATTTATCTGGGCATCAGGTTCTCTAAGATTGAAGTGAATGGTAGATTACCTCACAAGCATTATCATTCTGTCATTCTATGATCTGATATCTCTGATGATGTTTCAATAAAATACAGCTTTAAATTACCATTGCAAATTAACTTATCAAGACATTGTCTGTCAGATGCCAAATTTTAAATCTCTAAGAGCCTGGTGGTGGGTATTAAGGAGGGCACTATTGTATGACGCAGGGGGTGTTGTACATAAAGAATGAATCTTGGAGCACTGCATCAAAAAAGAATGATGTAATTTATGGTGACTAACATAACACAATAAAAAATAATAACTATAAGATTGATTAAAATGTTGGATTTTCTTTCTTTTTTTTTAAGATTTAATTTATTTATTTGACAGAGAGGGAGATCACAAGTAGGCAGAGGCAGGCAGAGAGAGATGAGGAAGCAGGCTCCTCACTGAGCAGAGAGCAGGATGTGGCCTCGATCCCAGGACCCTGAGACCATGACCTGAGCCAAAGGCAGAGGCTTTAACCCACTGAGCCACCCAGGCGCCCAAAATGTTGAATTTTCTAAAAAATTTTAACTTAAAAGTTATGAAATAAAGTATTATTTAAAAATCCAAAAACTCAAACTTCAAATTAGTAGAGTTATAAAACAAAAATAAGAACTCAAAATCTGAGGGCAAATGCAAAAGCAGTGGTAAGTCAATAACATCTCTGCTTTTAAAAGTCATTTGCTAATAGTTTAACTACTACTTTCTTGTTGAAGGAAAGTATTTGTTATTTATCCTTTAAATCAAAGATCCTTTCTGTCTTAAATCATTCCTAAGATATCTTTACTAGTCGATATTCATCTTATTCAGTAGTTCATAGCCATGTTATATGTCTATGAGGGACGATGAGTGCATGTGTTTATGTACAATTAGCATGCTTATCACTGATAATGAAAATGATAAATATAGGAATGTATATTGGTTTCGAGGCTTCTTTAAAGTAATAGTTCACAATTCTTCACCAAAATTTCCTTTTTTACGTATGACATCAAAGTAACTTTATAACTTGAAACTTTTCTTAGGATTCATTCTCTGAAGTATTTCTGTTTCTCGTTTTGTTTTGTGGTCACTAACCACAGAGAAATTTGTCTTTTTTACATATGCTGGAAATAATTTGCTGCTTTTAGAAATATTAAACCACACACACAAAAAAAACCCAACGTTAAAGAAACATTATGGGTCTGCCGAAGCCCTCAAAAAGCCAGGAAATTGAGAGTTAATGTGGAAGCCCTGATCTGGCTCTATGTCCAAGGGACTTTAGACCTCTGAAGACTGACAGGTAGCACCCAGCCCACATATGTGCAAATAGTAAACAAACAAAAAAAAAAGGACCAAAAAACACAGTATTAACAGGAGGATGTGGTAGAGGGCACCCAAGATTAGTGCTATTTATCTGAAATATTAATACTCACATTGACTTACAATAAAATAATACTCATCATAAACACCAATTCATGACTAACCTTAATCCATAGAGAAAAATCACAAATTCAACAGTTTTATAAAATGTCAATGCAGGTTTTGATCTGTGGTATAGACGTATTTTACAGTATGAACTTGACAAGAATTATATTCTCAAGTGGAGTTTTAGAAATAATATTCACTTGTACAATCTTTGCATTTGGTATATGGAGAAAAAATGCTTTCAAGTGCATCTATTTTCCTGATTTCACTGAAGAGGCCAGAGATACAGGTTATTCACACAGATTAGATCCCAGGAAATAGTCTCCTGTATATACATAACACAAAAGGCAAAAGTTCAATGGCTGTAGTGTATATATATTTTTAAAGTGATGTTTTTCAAACATTATCTTACATATAATCATGTAGAAACTGAAATTCATAAATAAATTAAGAACAAATTTCTACTGATGAAAATATTTAATCCAGTTTGTAATTATATTGTATTGAATTGATTTAAATGACCTAAACACTTTTCCTCAAGAACTTATACTTGTCTGTTGTTTCCATTTTAATATTTAACTATTATTTAGTGCGGAAAATGTATTTTGAATTTTTAACAAAAATGGTCTCTATTAAAAGTGGTTTTACT
>PITA01027852.1:0-13051 GCA_004023965.1 Spilogale gracilis | reverse complement strand
GAAACACTACATCAAAAACTAATGATGTACTGTATGGTGACTAACATAACATAATAAAATTTTTAAAAATAAAGTGAAAAGATACCTACAGAATGGGAGAAAAATTTCCAAATCATATATCTGATAAGGGACTTTTATCTAGAAAATACAGAGAACTCTTACAAACAGATGAATGACTGAAGTATAAATGGGCAAGAAATGGAACACACATTTATCTAAAGAAGTTATGGAATAAGCAAGAAGCATAAACTGAGGGACTTGGAGGGAGGGGGTGGGGGTGGGAAAGCCTGATGGTGGGTACTGAGGGCACCTATTGCATGGAGCACTGGGTGTGGGGCATGGGCAATGAATGTTGGAACACTGAAAAAAAAATAAAATAAATTTAAAGTAAAAAAAATGGGAAAACTAAAAAAATTTGCTCAACCCTACTAGCCATTAGAGAAATGAAAAAAAAAACCATAGTAAGATACCCTTCACACCCATCAATGTGGCCATCACCAAAAAGTAGACAAGTATAGACCAAATGGGTCAAGGATGGTCAAAAACCAGAACCTTCATACTTTCTGGTGGGAATGTAAAATGGTATTGCTATTATAGAGAAAAGTTTGGCAATTCCTTCTTAAGTTAAACACACTATATCTTAGCAACATAACAAGTTACAATATAAAGCATTGTACAAACATAGCAAAGTTGCTTTACAATTCTACCTCTGAGTACATACCCCAAAAAAATGAAAAAAGGCATTTTTTAATTGTGCTATGTTAGTCACCTATAGTATATCATTCGTTTTTGATATAGTGTTCCATGATTCACTGTTTGCATATAACATCCAGTGCTCCATGCAATCCATGCCTTCCTTAATACCCATCACCGGGCTCACCCATCTCCTATCCCCTTCCTTTCTAAAACCCTCAGTTTTTTTCCCAGAGTCTATAGTCTCTCATGGTTCGTCGCCCACTCCACTTTCTCCCTCTTCATTTTTCCCCTCTCCTAATGTCCTCCATGCTATTCCTTATGTTCCACAAATAAGTGAAACCATATGAAAATTGACTTTCTCTGTTTGACTTATTTCACTTAGCATAAAGAGGTTTTCTAACAAAAACTTGTGCATTA
The DNA here is from genome assembly GCA_004023965.1 of Spilogale gracilis. Lineage (NCBI taxonomy): Eukaryota > Metazoa > Chordata > Mammalia > Carnivora > Mephitidae > Spilogale > Spilogale gracilis. The sequence continues at coordinate 11,938 of PITA01027852.1, read as the reverse complement.
ATGTGGATAGTAGCACTATTCACGATAGCCAAGGGTTGGAAACAATCCAAACATGGATCAAATGATGGAAGGATAAACAAAATGCAATATGTCCATACAATGGAATATTAACTGGCCATAAAAAGAAAGTTCTGATGCATGGTGCAACATGAATAAACCTTGAAAACATTATGATAAAAAAGGAAGGCAGCCACAAAGATCACATGTTATATGATTCTATCTGTATGAAGAGTCCATAAGAGGCTAATCTATCAATACAGAAAGTGGATTAGTGGTTGCTTAGGGCCAAGGAAAGTGGGTAGTGATAGTAAAAATATAAAGTACAGGATTTCTCTGTTGACAACAATATTCCAATAATTGATTGCAGTAAAAGTTGCACATATCTTTGAATGCACTAAGCAGAGTTTTCAGTTACCTTGAGTTATAACATAGAGCACTGTATATGATAAGGTGTACTGCATACACTTGACATACATATATAAAAATGATTACCACAGTAAGATTAGTTAAATCCATTATCTCATATAGTTATAAAATAAAATTTTCTATTATGATGAGAACTCTACAATCTATAGTAACTCACAAAACATCATACAGCAGTGTCAACTATAGTTATCATGTTGTATTCACCAGGCCAGTACTCATCTGTCTTATAACTGAAAGTGTGTTGCTTTGCTCACCTTCATTCAGTACCACCCCACAACCTCTGCCTCTGATAACCACAAATATCATCTCCTTTTTGTATGACTTGGTTTCTTGTACTTTTTTTTTATTCCACATGTAATTGAGGTCATCCAGTATTTGTCTTTCCCTGTCTGACTCATTTCATTTATTGTAATGCCCTCAGGATCCATCCATATTGTCCAAATACAAAATATCCTTCCATTTTTATGGCTGAATAAGATTCCATGGTATAGTCATACCACATTTTCATTATCCATTCCTTGAATGATGAATGCTCACACAGTAAAAATTGAATTATTGCACATTTTTAAAGGGGGACATATAGGTTAGATGAAGTTATATCTCGATAAAATTGTAGAAAGGTAGGAAGGAAGAAGTGAGGGAGGAAGAAAGGAAGGGAAAAGGAAAGGAAGGAAAAAAGAAAACTAGTACTGTACGTACATAATGAGAAGAAAAATGGATCAAGGAAATCAAATTTTAAGAGCTTCTTAATATTTTCCACGAAGGGATCTTGTGGGTTGTTGAGGGAATCAATGTTCACTCCAAACGATGTGCTGGTAATCACATCCATGCTGTAGGCCCCAAAGACACTGAATAGGGAAACAAAGGCATGTATAATTAAAACCAGCATGTCCCCACTATCCTTATCCAAAACAGGCAGCAAGAAGTGCATGTAAATTCCAATGTCCATGCAACATAAGAGCCACACTTTCAGAACCAGCTACTGGATCATCTAAAGAGTCTATATGTCATCACATTCACTCATGAGGTGTTCATGAGGTGCCAATGATGCATCTGGCCTTGTGCTGGGGTGATGGGGATACTATAACATGTTAGACACACCTCTGAGCTCAAGAAGCTCAGTCTTGGAGGGCTAGAAACCCAAAGTTGGACATATTACAGTAGTGTGTTTTGAGTATGGGCAGCAGAGGGTGGATAAGCATTGTGTCTGAGCAGGACAAATAGTGAAATAAATAACCTTCCTCAGGGAATCAAGAAAGGTGAAATGGATCTGGATCTTCTCTCACCACAGTATCTATGCTCAGAGCTGATTCTTCAGCACATTGCAGAACACCTGGAACACCATCCCTTCTTCTCTACACCCCTGCTAAGTCTCCTGAAAGACCCACTCTGTCTCATTTTTGGAAAAAATAATGACTAAGAATGTTCATACTTTAAAGAATATATTAAATCACACCAAAATTGATTTAGGGGATGCTGTTGCTAAGTGATTATATGCCACTAGTTTTCCTAGGACGGTCCCAATGTATATCTGTTCATCCTGCATAATTAAAATATTTCCCAGATTAGGTGATAGATGATAGATAGATAGATGATAGATAGATGATGATAGATAGATAGATAGATAGATAGATAGATAGATAGTAGATAGTCACCCTCCCATCCCATGAGCAGGGCCTTCTTTCCTAAGATGGAAAGAAGGACAGCTGGGGCTTACTTTATTCCAAGTTCCATATGCTAATGTTCCTGTCCCACCCAGTGCCCACCAATATGTACCAAGTGCCTTCCCCTCACCATTCCATACCCTCTACATGCAAAGATTTGGTACAATCACGTTTATTTTTTTTCAAGCATGTATTTTTGTCTTTCAGAATATCCAAGGTGACAATTAAGCAGATAAACTAATCCTGCCTCATGTACACTAAAGAAGACCTTTTCTCTCCTGATTGCTCTGCCATTTTAGGTGAACTACCTCTTCTTGGAGTTGTAACTTCTTGGAGTTATACCTCTTCTTGGAGCCCACTGGAGTTGTAACACCACATGCATACTTCAGCTGCTTCACTGGAATAACTCAACAGTAGGAATTTGGTTCTGTGACAGCAGCTAGAAAATGTCAGAGTTGGAATCCCAGAAGCTGCATTGCTACTTACTCTTTCAAGGTGATGGGCTTGCCTTTCTCTGCCTCCTTCCTTAGGTTCCTCACCAACACATCTCCATACTGGCCAATGATGGAGAACATCTACACACAAAATACAATACCACCTGAAGTTAAATCCATGAATCAAGTCCTAGAATGACGTGGCTTTCACAAGGATGGAGCAGTGATTTGTAATAACAAATCTTATCTTGTCTCTTGTGGGACATGAAAAGACTGTTTTTAGGAAGCCTAAATTCAGCAGACTACCCCTTAGAGATAGACTATGATTTTATTTCCTACATGCTCCCAGATATTCCTTAATTTTCTAATTGAATGTCTTCTTCTCTTACCTCCTTGAGCTTTCCGCTAGTGAAGGTTGGAGATAGTAATGTTCGCATCCTCTTCCATTCTTCATCCTCAGACAAAGAGATTGCACTTTTCATAAATCCCACTGGACCAAAAGACTACAGTCAAAGAAAAACACAATTTGCCCTACATAAATTTTGGTGGTCTGAAAGGTTATGGAAAATTTTTTAAACAGGCAGAAATTATTCAACAAATATTTAGTGATGATCAACTTAGTTGTAGGCCCTATGGTAGGTGGTCAACAGATACTTATCCCAAATGCTTAGCCTCCCACAAGGCTCAGAACACATCCAGCTACATGGAGAGATGGGCTCTCCAGCCTTATATTTCATTTCCTTTTCAACGCAAATGTGGTATGGAAAATGTGTCAGGGGAGTTACTCCTCCAGGGGAATACACAGGATTAACACCTAGTACATTCTCCTAAGCTGAGCAGAGTAGAATTGGATTGGTGAAAGGCAACCAAATAGGCTGGCAAACTGTATGTTGTCTTAGACTAGTTCTACTGTTACATATATCCACAGTATGAGAAACTCAAAAACTGGAATCTTGATATGGTGATTTTAAAAAACAAAACAAAACAAAAAAATATGGTAGTTAACACTAAAAAGATTAGGAATCTATTTGCTCCTGTGAAAAAAATGGTGCACTAACATGGAAATCTCTTCCCCCTTGTATTTTCCCTAAAAGAAATACAAGGAAAAAGAGAGAAATAACTTTATATTGCATCTTGGGATTGGCCTATCAAGCCAACCAATTTGAATATTTCTTCCATTTTCCAAAACTGTATTTTGTTTTATAATGGATATCTCCATGACTAAAATTAATAACTCAGGCAACAATAGATGTTGGCAAGGATGCTGAGAAAGGGAACCCTCTTACTTTGCTGGCAGAATTGCAAACTGGTGCACTACCCTGGAAAACAGTATGAAGGTTCCTCAAAAACATAAAAGTAGAGCTACCCTACAACCCTGCAATTGGACTACTAGTTATTTATCAGAAGGATACCAACATAGTGGTTTGAAGGGGTACATGCACCCCAATGTTCATAGCAGCAGTGTCCACAATTGCCAAAATACAGAAAAAACCCAGATGTCCATGACAGATGATTGGGTAATGAAGAATTGGTACGTGTGTGTATGTGTATATATACACAGACACATGCATACATACAAATACACACCTATACACACACACACACACACACACACACACAATAAAATATTACTTAGGCATCAAAAAGAATGAAATCTTGCCATTTGCAACAACATGGATGGAACTGGAGGGTATTATGCTAAGAGAAATAATTCATTCAGAGAAAGACAAATACTATATGATTGCACTCATATCTGGAATTTAAAAAACAAAACAGGGATGTCTGTGTGGCTTATGATTGCAGGGTCCTGGGATTAAATCCCAAATCACGCTCCCTGCTCAAACAGGGAGGTTGCTTCTCCCTTTCCCTCTGCTGCTCCCCTTGCTTGTGCTATCTCACTCTCTCTCTGTGTCAAATAAAAAGAGAAACAAAACAGATGAACATAGGAGAAGGCAAGGAAAAATAAAACAAGAGGGAAACTTGAGAGAGGCAAACCATAGGACACTCTTAACTACAACGAACAAACTAAAAGTTGCTGGTGGGGAGGGGGGTGGGGGACTGGGATAACTGGATGATGGGCATTAAGGAAACACTTATGATATAATGAGCACTGGGTGTTGTATGCAACTGATGAATTACTGAATTCTATGTCTGAAACTAAGAATACAGTATATATTAATTAAATTGAATTTAAATTTTAAAAAATTTAAAGATTTACTTATTTGTCAGAGAGAGAGAGAGAAAGCAGAAGTAGGAGGCAGAGGGAAATGCAAGCTCCCCACTGAGCAAGGAGCCTGATGCAGAACTAGATCCCAGGACTCTAGGATCATGACAGGAGCTGAAGGCAGATGCTTAACCAATGGAGCCACCCACCATCCAATCCCATAAAATTTTAAATTACAATAAAATGAAAATAAAAAATAAAATGGATACCTTCAACACCACTTCATGATAAAACTCACAAAGTAGGAAGAGATGGGAAGTTCCTCGACATAATAACAAGCATCTAAAAACCTTACAGCTGTCGTGCCTGGGTGGCTCACTTGTTAAACATCTGCCTTTGACTCAGGTCATGATCTCAGGGTCCCGAGATGGAGCCCCATATTGGGCTCCCTGCTCGGCGGGAAGCCTGCTTCTCCTTCGCCCACTCCCCCTGCTTGTGTTCCCTCTCTCGCTGTCTCTCTCTTTCTCTCTCTCTCTCCCTCTGTCAAATAAATAAGTAAAATATTTAAAAATAAAATAAAATAAAAATAAAAACCTTACAGCTAACATCACCTCAGTGAGGAAAGACTGATGTTATATTGCTAAGAAGATGGAACAGGACACTCCAGAACCTGTCACTGCACAAAGAACAACAAGTAGACAATGATCCACAAATAAAAAAACACCCAAGGGCTTAGGAATCTATTTAAGAAGCTTCAACAATATAATGGAGAAAACACCTGAGAATGACTGTACAAGAAAAGTAGGGAGAAGAGCTTCATTTTGCCTGCATCACATCAAGACCCAAGCCAGCACTACTCAGCACCAAGAGGACACCCTCTAACATGAGATAGTCTCATTCCTGATGAACAGCAGAAGGGTAAGCAATCATTAGCCCCAGACCTTCAGGGAATGGCACAAATGACCTGTTTTGGTTTCAAACCTCCCAGAGACTGGCATGGCTAACACAGCTAGACACAGCTAGGGACAATGAAGGACAGGACTACCAGTATCAGTCAAGTGGCAGGAGTGACCATGCTTCTCTGTGTCCTGCTCTGCAGAAGACCCTAGCAACCTTAGCTGCTGAGGAATCAACACTGGCCCAGAACCATGCCCCCTCTGAGATTTTGCTGCTGATAGTCCCAGAGGTTTTCACATTTGCAGACTCTAGGTGCCAGAGTCCTGCTGTGTCCCATCTGCACTCACTTGAGCTGCCTCAGCCAGTGCTACCACAAACACTGTGAGTCCCAAATCTACACCACTAGCCAGTCTTGGCCTGTATGACTGGGCATACGTACAACACTGGCTCAGGCCCCAGGAGCTTTTAGGGGCCTAAAGCCAGGCCTGAAGCCAGGACTGCACTGCCACATGAGACCACAGCTAAACCTGAAGCCATACACCTACACACTGCCAGCCTGACCTGCGGTCATGAGCCCCCACTGCTGTGCATGCAGTACTGGCTAGCTCTGAAGCCATGTGAGTGCACACAGACAGCTCAGGCACTCAAAGCTACTGTGTGCCCACAGTTGGCACAGGCCCCACCACTGATCCTAGCTCTGTTTTAGGCATGAGCCTGCTTTCAGCCCCCACAGATGAGTGTGTGCATAGCACCAACTCTGGCCACCACTCTCCTTCCCCAGTCTTCTGGCACTGGATCTGGTGGTGTTGCTGAAGACCCCAACAGCCACTGTAGCCACAAAGAACCCTCCCCTGCTCTTTCTGCCAAGGATCATGCCATTGTGTAAGGTGTTGACCCCAAATGCCTGAATCAACCAGGCACTCCTGGATTATTTTAAATTACCCAGTCATAGTGGGGAACAAAAATTAAAAGAATTGGCTATAAAGCCTACAGGACTTATAAGACACCATCAAATGAAACAATATTCATATTATGGGAGCCGCAGTAGGTGAAGAGAGAAGTGGGCAGAATGCTTACTGAAAGAAATAATGGCTGAAAAATTTCTCAAACCTAGAGAAATGTATGGAAATCTTGGAACAGTCAATAAGATTGAATCTGAAAAAGACTTCGCCAAGAGACACTATAATAAAACATCAAAAATTAAACTCCCGTAAAAAAAATCTTGAAAGCAGCATGAGAAAAGGAGTTCATCACATACAAGGGAACACCACGGGGCTATTAGTGGATTCCTCAGCAGAACTTGTGAAAGGCAGAAGACAGTAGGTGATTTATTTGACATGCTGACAAAAATACCAACTAAGAATACCTTACCCAGAAAAACAAGGCTTCCAGAAATACGAGAGAGATAAAGGCATTTCCAGACAAACAAGAGTGGACAGAATTCATTACCACTAATCCTTCCTTACAAGAATTACTAAAGGGAGTCCTTCAGGCTGAAAAACAGAAAGGCATTGTAACATGAAATCATGTGAAAGTATAAATCTCACTGGTAAATATAAATGTATAAATTCAGAACACAATGATATTGTACTGGTAATATAAAAATTACTTATATTTCTAGTGGAAGCTTAAAACACAAATAATTTTTAAAACTGCAGCTAAATTCTTATAGATCTGGATATCAGCCCTTTAACTGTATTGTCATTTGCAAATATCTTCTCTCATTCTATGGGTTGCCCCTGCCTAATATAACACAATTTAAAAAATGAAAAAAAAGGTGACACACACAAAGATAAACTCGAAATGGATGAAAGACCTCAACATGAGACAGGAATCCATCAAAATCCTGGAAGAGAACATAGGCAGTAACCGCTTGGACATCGGCCACAGCAACTTCTTTCAAGACACATCTCCAAAGGTAAAGGAGACAAAAGCAAAAATGAACTTTTGGGACTTCATTAAAATAAAAAGCTTCTGTACAGCAAAGGACACAGTCAACAAAACAAAGAGGCAACCCATGGAATGAGAGAGAGTATTTGCAAATGACACTACAGACAAAGGGCTCATATCCAAGATCTATAGAGAACTACTCAAACTCAACACCCCAAAAGAAGATGAACACATCAAAAAATGGGCAAGAGACATGAAGAGGCACTTCTCCATAGAAGACATACAAATGGCTAACAGATACATGAAAAATGTTCATCTTCACTAGCTATCAAGGAAATTCAAATCAAAACCACACTGAGATACCACCTTACATCAGTCAGAATGGCCAAAATTAACAATATAGAAACAACAAGTGTTGGAGAGGCTGCGGAAAAAGGGGAACCCTCTTACATTGTTGGTGGGAATGCAAGTTGGTGTAGTCGCTTTGGAAAACGGTGTGGAAATTCCTTTAAAAATTAAAAATAGAGCTACCCTATGACCCTGCAATTGCACTACTGGGTATTTACCGCAAAGATACAGATGTAGTGAAAAGAAGGGCCATATGTATCCCAATGTTCATAGCAGCAATGGCCACAACCGCCTAACTGTGGAAAGAGCCAAGGCACCCTTCAACAGATGAATGGATAAAGAAGATGTGGTATATATATACAATGGAATACTATGCCTCCATCAGAAAGGATGAATACCCAACTTTTGTAGCAACATGGACTGGATTGGAAGAGATTATGCTGAGTGAAATAAGCCAAGTAGAGAAAGTCAAGTATCACATGGTTTCCCTTACTTGTAATGCATAAGGAGTAATATTGAGGACAGTAGGAGAAAGAAAGGAAAGAGTAAGTAGGGTAAATTGGGGAGGGAAATGAAACATAAGACACTGTGGACTTAGAAACAAATTGAGGGTCTTGGAGGGGAGGGGTGGGGGGAATGGGTGAGCCTGGTGGTGGGTACTGAGGGCATGTATTTAATGGAACACTGGGTGTGGGGCATAAACAATGAATCTTGGAGCACTGAAAATAAATTAATTAATTTTAAAAAGAAAAAAAAATAAAGGGCTTACATGTAAAAAAAAGGTGGCAAATATTATGTTAACATAGATAAGCTAATTCTTAATTTCCTAATTATAAATTCTAAATTTGGAAAAGGAAACTAAGGAACTAAAACACCTAACACAATTACAACCAAAAAAATGGGAGGAATCACTCTTCATGATTTTGACTTACTATATGGCCATAGTAATCAAGAGAACCTGGCATTGGTGGAGGGAGAGCTACAGAGATCAATGAACAGAACAGAGGATAAGAAATACACACACACACACACACACACACACACACACACACACATAGGTCCAACACAATTTTGATACAGGTACAAAAGTAATTCAATGGAGAGTACAGCCTTTTCACAAATGGTACTGGAGCAGTTAGACATCCACAGGCCAAACACAAAGATCTTTGACCTACATGTCACGCCTCACAATTAACACTAAAAATTGACACAAAATGGGTCTCTTACACTGTTGGTGGGAATGCAAGTTGGTGCAGCCATTTTGGAAAACAGTGGGGAGATTCCTTAAGAATTAAAAATAGAGCAGAGTCAAGATGGCGGAAGGCCAGGTGACCACATTTCGGGGAGTTCCCTGAAGAGAACTGAATTCCAGCAAAAAAAACCCCACTACAAGACCACCGTGAACACCCATAAAATCAGCCTGAAATGTGATATTTCCCACTACTGGACTGCCACAAGAGACAAGGAACATGGGCAAAAAGGTAGAAACAAATAAGAGGGTCTGGAGGCTTGCCCCCAGAGACAGGGGAGTGGGGGAGGAAGCCCGCAGAGCTGAACCATTGAAAACAAATACCCCCAAACGAAAGTGTGCTCTGTGAGTGAGGAATAACAGCAGATTACGGCCTGATTTGGGGCTAGACAGAAACGGAAACACAGCGGAGCCCAGGGCAAGGCAAGGAGACTTTAAAATTTTTTCCCACTGCTCGGTGCCCCCACGCGCCACCGCTGGAGCTGCTGCAGCTGCCTCGAAAGCAGCGGGAGTGGATTCTATTTTTACGCCACTGCCCTTCTCTCCTGTTTCTCTCCACACTGTGGGCCGCGCGGAGATCCCCCAGGGAAGGCGTTTTTTCAGACTTGCGTGGGACTGGAGAGGCCGCGGGTCTAAGGGCGCAAAGTCACACGATCCAAAAGGAGTTGTGGCTTTGAGGTGCGGGAGTGAAACGACAAGCGGGGGTGGGAGCAGAGATCAATGCAACGTCTGCACCAGCCCAGCTATGACAGGCTGCCAACCGGGAGCCTGGAAAGAGCCCCTCCCTGTGTAGAGGCTCTCTCTGGGAGGGAGGTCTGGGCGCAGACATCTTGCTCCGACCTGACTTCCGCAACAGCTGAAAGAAAGACGTAAAAGAACAACGCTCCACTACCAGAGAATTGTAACCTGATAACCTGGTTACCATAGAGACCAGCCTCTAACAAGGGGGCCGAGAGACTCAGCCTAGGTAGAAGGACTGAAAGGGAACGGCACGCCCCACCCCCAGAAAGCAAGCCACAACCTCAGGAGGACAATACTCCAATGCAAAACCCCAAATTGGGGGAAAGGCAATTTATTAAACTCCTGGCACTAACTACAAGTACCAAAAGCCCTTCAACTCACTGATACAGTTTTCCACCTCATTTACTTTTTTAAACTTTTTTCTAGTTTTATTTATAAAGCTTCCACTTTAAGCTTAAAATTACATTCACACGGTTTTTCTTCTTTCAATTGTGTGATAAGCCCCCTTCTTATCACAACATGATACCCAATACAACACCCCATAACATTTCTTTTTTTTTTAATTTTTTAATTATTTTTAATTTTTTTCTCTTTTTTACCCTAAAATTTTTTCAAACATACCCCTGTATTTTCTGCTTTTGTTGTTGCCTCTTGTTTCCCTGTTCACTCTCTCTGTTTTTTCCCTTTCTTCTCTCCTCTTTGCTTTATTCTCTTTTACGTGTACATGTAGATACAAGCTTCAAGTCAATCCCACATCCCTATCAATAATACCCCTATATACAAACAGTTCTAATCCCCCTATATCTTTTGAAAGTGGGCTCCTCCAACAATAACAACAAGACAAACTCGGGAGCATCTGAAACGCATTCCTTGCCCACAAGGAGTGTCTGCCCTCACCGTCCCACTCTAGTTTGTCAGTGTGTCTGTGTAATTGTCTTTGCTTCTATATTATATAAATACTGGCCTTGGGGGTCATATAGGTTGGGCTTCATTTTTTGATCTCTTCATTTACCCTTGATAACCCTTTTCTTTACCCTGTAACAGCTTTGTACCATATAAATCCTATCACTGGGCCCCGCTCTGGCAGGGGTGTCTTTTCTTGCTTCCTCTCTTCCATTTTCTTTTTTCTTTCTCCTCCCTTTTCGGTGGTGAACTCTGGTTGCTCCAAAACCTTCCAACAACCAATCGACCTAGATAGTGGCTGATATATCTAGCCATACACCCCCTCAACCACTCCTCGCCACAATGACTCAGAGAAAGAACACCCAACAGAAGAAGAACCCTGAGACTGCAACCTCGGTCACAGAATTACTGGAAATGAACATAAACAATATGACGAAATGGAATTCAGGGCAGCAATAGTCCAAGCAATGGTCAATTTAGAAAAGAACATTAGTCTCAAAGTGGAAGCCATAGTAACAAAAGTGAAAGCTGAGGTTAGAAAGGCTTTAGATGAGATGCAATCTAATTTAAATATGCTAACAGCCAGAGTAAGTGAAGATCGTATCAGTGATTTAGAAGACACACGGAATAAGAAGGAGGAGCAAGAGAAGTCTTGGAGCAAACAACTAAAATCCCAAGAAAACAGAATAAGGGAAATGAATGATACCATGAAACACTCCAATATCAGAATTATTGGAATCCCTGAAGGAATTGAGAGAGAGAGAAGCCTAGAAAATATTGTTGAACAAATCATGGATGAAAATTTCCCAAATCTGAGGACTGAAACAAATGTTCATGCCCTAGAAGTAGAGAGGACACCCCCCAAGATCAATGAGGCCAGAAAAACCTCCAGGCACATAATAGTAAAATTCTTGAACCATAAAACCAAAGAATATGTCTTAAGGGAAGCTAGGAGAAAGCGATCCCTTACCTATAGAGGAAGGACCATCAGAATAATGTCAGACCTTTCCACAGAAACCTGGAAAGCCAGAAAGGGCTGGCAAGACATATTCAGGAAGTTACAAGACAAGAATATGCAACCAAGGATAATGTATCCAGCAAGGTTGACTTTCAAAATGGAAGGAGAAATAAAGAGCTTCCAAGACCGCCAAGGTCTAAAAGATTATGCAACCACCAAGCCAGCACTACAAGAAATACTAAGAGGGGTTCTTTAGAGGAGAAA
>PITA01027851.1:0-20290 GCA_004023965.1 Spilogale gracilis | reverse complement strand
CTAAAAGATGATACCCCGTTAATAAAGTTAGTTAGCCTTCATGAACTGTAAACAGTCATTTAATGAAGGATGTGTGGATCCTGCAGATAATCCTATTTCCTTCCTCTATACATCTTCATATTTGTAGGATTCTTAGCTGCGGGAAGAAATACCCTTAAGAAGGAGCAGTATCTGCCATTAGACAAGGTGAAAATTTGACGGTTCTGCGTGCAATAGTGAGGATGAAGATATGTCTTTACCGTTTTTGCATCCCTTTTCTACTTTATTTTTCCATCTTCAGTATAACAATCCAGGTACACATTCCCTGCTACCAGACACAGTTTAATGCTGCTATGTTGTCTTATGACTTAACCTCCTCCCCTAGCATTGTGTTAGTTAACATTGAAAAAGAAACCGCCCTTACTCTCAGGAGGTAAAACGAAGGCCATTCAGGGGACAAGGAGTAATAACAACTCCTTGCACACACTATGAGAAGAGTGTAGGGTTGGCTGAGTCACTCTAATGTGGGACTTAGGTCAGTAGGTCAGTGAAAAGGAATTGTAAGTAAAGTATGGTAGTCCTGTCCTTTACATGAAGGTGAAGGATTCTCAGGTTCTCATTCCCCTGAATTATGAAAGAATGTTGAAAGATGGCTGTAGATTGGTCAAAGGTAAGGGTCAGGTCTTTCTGGGGTCCTTCAAATCATGCAGTCCACTGTAGCTAAATCTGTGTACATGCACCAAGGCCTCTGTTAAAGTGATGTTTTGTGGGTATAGAAACACGTTTTCATTAGGAGTTTAGGTGCTTCCCTCTTTATCACTCTTTAGATTCACTATATAACATAAATTTCCTATTAGTTTGGGAAATTTAACTGTACTCAAATATTCTAAGGCTTTATCCCATTGAATTTATTCTGCATCCAATGAGATATGTTATAATATCACATTACCAACAAGGGAATTTATATCTCACAATCTTGTCCAACCATACTATATCACACTGATCTTACTGCTTATACAATGGGTTGGATTGGAGTAATTTCTAGGATTCCTCCGGATCTCGTGAATAATTGTATGATAATGCATGTGCCTGATCAATCTTATAAAAAGAAAACAAACCTCACCCATGATACAGTGAATTGTTTTGACTACAGAAACTGACGGAGGAGAAATAGTATTGGAGTAGGCATAGGGGGGCAAGAAAGGGGGTTTTATTAAAACTGTGAACCCAGATATGAATGATATTTTATAACTTTGGGAACATTTTTTTTTCTTGAAGGGGTTCAAATAGTATTTTTGTTTCCAGTTATGATTTTCTCTTCCCCACCTTCAGTTTCAGTGCTGCTCAGCTGGCTCTTGTTAGATTCTCCCCATCAGAGAGACCCTGCTATTGTCTGCAGATTGCTCTGAGAGGAGGGAGGACTGGCATTCCTTTCCAGGGTTCCTTTCTTCACTCCTGATCCTCTGCTTCCCTGGGCAAAAGTTTGTGCAGCTGGTGTCTGCTAGGCATGGCTCCCATCTGATATGTAGAGAGATTTAGATGGCCTTCCAATTCTTGTTCTCTTGCTAATAGAATACATGCGTAGTGACCTTGGCAATTTGGGGATGAATTTTAAACATATTATTTCATTTCTGGCTCATAAAAACATATTCTGTTGTAAGTAGGGTAAGTCGACCATTTTAACAATTTATATTTTGAAATAAGCAAATTGAGGTTCAGTGATAGTATGTGTATTTCCACAGTTTAATTAGTAAGGTTCAGATGTAGAAGAAATAGAAGTTAGGACCAAATCAGTGAATGTATGAACATACCTGTGTCCTGTGTCACCACAGTGATGTAGAAAGGCATATCCTATTTAGCATTTTGTTTTGTTTTAGGTTTCTGTCTCTCATAATCCCTCATGCATCTACAATCCCTGGACAATTTTCCAGAAATATGGAATCTCTCTTTTTCTTGTACTTACAACTCTGACTCCTGCTTCCACTGTACAATTTTCTTCTTGTTTCCTTTTAGGCTGTGTCCCTTATTGATCATGATGAGGATAATGATTATTATTATTGTAGGGATCGCCTAACCTCAGAAACTCAGAGAGAACTTGAGAGAGCTCTCTCAAATATTATTTAGGACCTGATTGAGTGCAACCAGTGATGAACACCTCACTGATCTTCTGGGCATTATTTTCTGTTTTTACAGCATAGCTTTTAGAAATTCTTTACATGGAGCTTAAGCTGAGGAAATACTTTCTGACTTTCAGTGACCCAATTATCAGCTCTGTCTTCAACCTCTAAGGTTATTTCGATTAAATTTAATCCTTCCCCCATAACCCAAGCATTTGTATGTAGATTCTTTCCCCTAAGGCCTGGACATTTTAAAATTCACAGGTGAAATCTCTAAATCATCTAGGGATGCCTGGGTGGCTCCTAAGCATCTGACAGCTCAGGTTGTGATCTTGTGGTCCTGGGATTGAGCCCAGGCTCTGGCTCCCTGTTCAGCTGGAATCTGCTTCTCGTCCCTCCGTGGCTCCCCCACTTGTGCTGACTATTTCTCCAATAAATAAATAAAAGCTTTAAAAAAAAAGAAAGGAAAGAAAGAGAGGAAGAAAAAGAAAGAAAGAAAGAAAGAAAGAAAGAAAGAAAGAAAGAAAGAAAGAAAGAAAGAAAGAGAAAGAAAGGGAGAAAAAAGAAGAAAAGACGGGGGAGGGAGGATGGATGGAGAGAAGGAACAAGGAAGGAAGGAAGGAAGGAAGGAAGGATGGAAGGAAGGAAGGAGAAGAGAGAAAGAAAAAAGAAAAAGAAAGAAATGACAGAAAAGAAATAGAAGAACAAGAAAGAAAAGAAAAGAAAAAAGAAAAAGGAAAAAAACTCCAAATCATCTAAACTAAGCTCCACAATATGTACTTTCCACGCTCCCCACCTCCACTGCCATTAATCTCCTATAGACAAATATCTGCTTCTCTGCATCTCTGGTACCACCCAGCAAAAGATCAGAAAAGGCAAAAGAAGCACAAAAGGGAAGGTCCCAGAACATAGGTTCTTCCATTTGCTTCCTGATCTGAGACAAGATGCAGTCTCTACTAGCCCTTTTTCGGAATACTTTAGCCGTACTGACTCGGGAATGGAACAGAGTACAGATCTGGATGGAAAAGAAAGGTCTCCTCCATGTTCTGCTAATCTTAGCATAGCTGCCTTTCAGGCACCCTTTATCCAGACTCACCTACAAAGGATGTGTGCAGGGGGGCTGGCCCCAACAATATTGCAGTTCTGGTTAGTTCCTGAAGTATCTGGTATAGTTATAACTCCAGAGCCTCAGGGACTTTGCCTCCTGGGAACTTCATCCCTACTCCCTTATGTCACAAAGGCCTTCTTGGGATAAACAAGCCAGCAGATAGAGGAAAACAAATTATTCTCTCTCTGAAAGCAAGGACCTCTGGTAATCCAGCCCTACCTTGACTGTGTGTGTGTGTGTGTGTGTGTGTGTGTGTGTGTGTGTGTGTGTGTGTGTTTTAAGACTTTTATTTTATTATTTGACAGAGAGAGAATGCCAGAGAACACAAGAAGAGCAGGAAGAGAAAAGGGGTAGAGGAATGGTAGAGGGAGAAGGAGAAGCAGGTTTTCTGTTGAGGAGGGAGCCCAATTTGGGGCTTGATCCCAGGACTCTGGGACCATGACCTGAGCCACCCAGGTGCTTCTGACTGTGTGTTCTGAACATGTAGCTATATACATATATATAGGCAGTTAATCTCCTGGGTGGAACGGTGTTCCATCCATCCGTCCATGTTCTCACTTCTTTGCACATGCATAGCCAGTGCCTTCAGTGAGTCCAACAAGCTCACTCACAGGTTTTCATGGCTTGCAGCACACAATTGTGAGATAAGTACCTCCAAAATGATGCTATCAAATGGATTGATATTAACTTATCATGACTTCTATGATGGCATCATAATGATAATAATGCTGGAGCAACTTGAAAAACATTTTCCTGAGAAAATGCAATGTGTTCTTCAAAGAGAAAATCCAACAGTGATTTTTGCTTTAATGATATATTTTTCAACTGCGATGTATATACAACTGTATACTACAAAACACAGTTTGTTTATTTTTCATTTTCATTTTGAGCTTCAAGTGAATTATTCACATCCCTCCTATTATGGAAGCAAGCATCATCCATTTCTTTATATTTTCTTTATTTTTCATTATTTTAAAAAATTGATTATAGTCAACACAGAATGTTGCCTTAGTTTCAGGTGTACAACATAGTGATTCAATAGTGCATATAGTTATGCTATGCTCACCATAAGTGTAGATACCATTGTCACCGTATAACAAGATTACAATACCATTAACTGATCTCTGTGCTGTGCCATCACCATCAGTTTCCTCTTTTGCTCTAGTTTTATATTTCTGTCTTTTCCACATCTCAACATCATTCCTATATATCTTCTCTTTAGAAAAGCGAAAACTCCAGTGATCTTAAAATATGTCTTTCTAATACATCATAAGCTTGCTTATATAGCTACATGTTCATCCATGGGAGAAGGATTTGGATATTGAATTTTATAAATGATATTGCATCATAAATCAAATGTTATTCTTTGAAAGATAAGATCAAGTATCATGTTATTTTCCAGCAACACCCACTCTCCTGAGATCTCCAAGCTCTTCCAGAGCTGTTTTGTCAGGCAGCCAGCTGGCAGTACTGGATACCTTCCACACACTCTTCTTCCAGGTCATGGGGCCAGTGTCATCCACTGTTGGTAAGAATGCAAGCTGGTGCAGCAGCTTTGGAAAACAGTGTGGAGATTCCTTATAAAATAAAAATAGAGCTACCCTATGACCTTGCAATTGCACTACTGAACATTTACCCCAAAGATACAGATGTAGTGAAAAGAAGGGCCATATGTACGCCAATGTTCATTGCAGCAATGGCCACAATAGTCAAACTGTGGAAAGAGCCAAGGTGCCTATCAACAGATGAATGGATAAAGAAGATGTGGTACATATATACAATGGAATACTACGCCTCCATCAGAAAGAATGAATATCCAGCTTTTGTAGCAACATGGACTGGATTGGAAGAGATTATGCTGAGTGAAATAAGCCAAGTAGAGAAAGTCAAGTATCACATGGTTTCACTTATGTGCGGTGCCTAAGGGGTAATATAGAGGACAGTAGGAGAAGGAAAGTAAATGGAAAGGAGGGTAATTCAGGAAGAGAAACAAAACAAGAGAGACTTTGGACACAGAAGCGAACTGAGGTACTTGGAGGGAAGGGGTGGGGGGATGAGAGAAACTGGTGGTGGGTACTGGGGGTACCTATTGCATGGAGCACTAGGGGTGGGAAATGGGCAATGAATCTTGGAACACTGAAAAAAACATTTAAGTAACAAATAAAATAAATTAAATAAATAAATAAATAATAAATAAATAAATAAATAAAAACAACACTTGCACTTTCTAAGGATCAGGTTCTACCCATTCAACTGGGGCAGGGTAATTAACTCTGAGCCTCTCCCTTTGTCTTCAGGGGCAAAATTGCCTCTAGGTAGGGATCACAGAATGAAGATCAGAGCAAAAAGCTTTTTCCCTAAAGGATAAATAAATGCTGGGCTCCCGATTTTCTGGCTTCTTCAGAGGAAGGAGAGGAAGTCTTTCCCTGGGGTCTTTCCCTGGGGAAGCAGAGGAAGCTGAAGCTCAGGCATAAACTCTCCATTTTGAAAGCCAGGGTATAGAAGATTTGGACAGAGCCAGAAATATCATTCCAAGGCAGAGATCACTGTCTCCATCCAATAAGTTTGTCTACACCAGAAAATGAAGGCACCAAGCCACCATTCTGGTATTAGACCCCTCCCTGGCCAGAGCAGCAGGGGTTGTGGTGGGACTTAAAGCCAGGCTTGCAACTGTGAAAGCTACAGGGTTGAAGTTTGAGGATAGGATCTTGAAGCTACGTGGGAGAGAGGAATGGCACAGGGCCAGATGGAGGTGCCTGTGCCAATGCTGAGCCAGACTACTGGCTGCTCTGAGGAGAGGTTTAGACCAGATCAAGTTTCAAGGATCTGCAGCAGAGTGAGATGAGGGATCAAAAGTCTTGAACATCCTTCTTTGAACTCTATGGAAACACAAGGGAGAATGAAGGTTTGGAAAGGAAAGAAAGATTCCAATCATACTTCCTGGCTTCCCATTACTTAGAAATCTCTAATCTGCCTTGTACTGCCTTTTTCATTTCATAAAAGTACCCGTTCCTCTTTCTGCTCTGTCCTTTACTTCTTTTGCTTCTTTTGTCCTCTCCATCCAATCTCCATTGAATCTCTTCTGTTTCAATTCTAGTTTTTTTTCTTTTTCCATCTTCACTCCACCATCTGGGCACTTCTGTTCTCCTGACTCCTACTCTCTCTCAGTCTATCCTCCATCTGAAAGTCCTACATTCACTCCCCTGTACATAGCTTCCTGCAGATGAGCAGACTCCCCAAAGGAAGCAAGTTTAAAGCGCCATTTTATGCTCAATGTCTTTCTCTGTTCCCCTCACCATCATTTTTCACTCCTTACCCCCTCCCTCTTGCCTCCAGGCCCTATTGACAGCTTTAGCTTTAGATTTTATTCATTTATTTGACAGAGAGAAACACAGCCAGAGAGGGAACACAAGCAGGGGGAGTGAGAGAGGGAGAAGTAGGCTTCCCGCTGAGCAGGGAGCCCGATGTGGGGCTCGATCCCGGGATTCCAGGATCATGACCTGAGCCGAAGGCAGTCGCTTAACCAAGTGAGCCACCCAGGCGGCCCTGGTTTTCACAATTAACACAGACTTTTATCCACCTTCGTTATACTCCAACTTAGTACCCAAAAAGAATTATTTAGAAAAGTCTCCGCATAGATGTGGCTCCTCTAGACACCAAAAATAACAACCTTACAGGTTGAGTCAGTGAGATGTCGCTTGTGCAGTGTCCCCTTAGAGGTCATAATTGCTGCCCCAAGAAGCCTATCTGAAGACTCCCTGGAGCAGTTTACAAGAAAAAGACATAGAGATCTTATTGACCTGGACAAAAAAACAAACGAACAAACAAAAAAAACCTAACAAATGGAGAAATGAGTGCAGAATGATATAAATACAAGGAGTTAGGAGGAAATCATGAAGGTGCTGTGAGAGCAAGAGTACTCTTCGAAAAAGAGGCCAAGAATCCTGTGGCAGCTTTGCAACACTTAACCTGGAATTCTAGTAAACGTGGTTCTGCACACATTCATTCTTTTTTTTTTTTTTAAGTAGGCTCCATGTCCAGCATGGATCCCAATGACATGCTTGAACTCATGACCCTGGGATCAAGACCCGAGTTAAGATCAAGAGTCACATTAACCAAGTAAGCTACCGAGGGACCCCCACACCCATTCTTTTGATTATAATAGTCATACTGATCTTTAAGATCATCTCTTTCTCTTTGGTACCTTAAGTTAGACCATGATATATAGGTGTATATATTTAGATATATCCAAGTGTACATTTATTTTTGCTTATTCCACTTCAATTTTTTGGAAATGCTTCAATCTGTTTATTGAGGTATTTCATCTCAACTGAAAAGTGCACATCTCTCTGTCTCATTCTCTTTCTTCTACCTGGAGTTCTCATTCTGTGTTAGACATCCCCATTCCACCTGCTATTTCTCTTACATATTCTTCAGTATTTTCCATCTGTTTTATTTTCTCCCATTTTAATTCTCAGTAGATTCTTCTGACCGCCCTTCTGACAGTTACTAACTCTCCCATTAGCTGGCCCTGATCTACTGTTTAATTTACTGCTGATTTCTTACTGTTAGGATATTCTACTTTTTAAATATATCTTGTTCTTTTTCAAATCTGCTTTGTTAGTTTTGGAGACTCCAGTGCCTTGATCAAAATATTAATTCTGAACTTCATCTTCTTAATCCCAGGAAAATAAAAAGATAGAGCAACTCTGTCTAATCAGAATCCCATGTCCTTGCTCCTAACTATACATTTACATTTTCTATGTATCTGTTGGAGCTTCATTTTAAAAAAACTTCTCATGTTCTATCTTCTAGCTCACTGATTAACTTTCTAAGCGTGGCTAATCTGCCCTTAAATCTACTTTTGGCAATGTCAATTTTAATTATTATGTTTTTTTCCCTTTCTATAAGATATGACTGATTCCTCTTTTTGTATGTTTAATTTTTTGTGTATCTTTTCAAGCTTTTTTTTTTACTTAAAACCTATTAAAGATGATGTTTTTCAATATCCTTTATCAAATACTGCAATATTTAAGTTTTTGGAGTGCTACATGTCCCCTAATGTTGAAAATCAACATCAATATTTGATTTTAATGTTTCAATTTCATTCGCTCCTTAGCGTAATAAGTCTTTCTTTTGGACCAGCTCATAGGTGTCTTCAAGACATTTGAATATAAATATATGTATCGGTACAGGTATAAGTTAGGTGTGGATATATGTATGGGCAGGGAGCTAGGTATTAATAAAAAGAGATTAGACTAGACATAATCATAGAAATCAATTGCATATATTTTCAATGGGAGATTGGCTCTAAGTACCCCAGTTCAACATGAAAATCGGTGCTGTCATCATTTACTTCCTAAAGATCTTGATAGTAGATTCCATCAAGCCCTTGGAATGCATTTATGAACCTTTTAAAATTTAAACAAAATGTTTGCCCCACCTTTGATTTTGTGTGTTTCATTTAAATAAAATTGATACTTAAATAAATTTTGATTCGATAAATATTAACCAGGCAAACAAAAGGAAAAGATACATTCATGCAAGAGAAAATGTAAGATGAAATATGTAAAAGAACAAAGATGAGGAAACATTATGTTATTTATTCAACAAATGTCTATTAGGCACTTCTTATGTGGCAAAAAATGTGCTAGGCACAAGGATGGGCGGAACGTGTTACCCTTATATATTTCACAAGTACACAGTCAACAGAGTCTATGATAGATAAACTCCTTCTCTCTTCTTCAGCTACTCAAAGACATCTGCCTCACTAAAGTCACTGCCAATGCTACTTTATAACAGCAACTCTGTCTGTATTGAAGTCTCAGACTTTATGCTGAATTGCTTTGTTAGGTCCCCCAGCTGGCAGCACTGGCTGTCTGTGCCCCTCAGCCTCCTTTTCCTTCTGGCCATGGGAGCCAATGCCAACCTCCTGATCACTATTAAGTTGGAGGCCTCTCTGCATGAGCCCATGTACTACCTGCTCAGCCTCCTCTCCCTGCTGGACATCGTGCTCTGCCTGACTGTCATCCCCAAGGTCCTGGCCATCTTCTGGTTTGATGTCAAGTCCATCAGCTTCTCAGCCTGCTTCCTCCAGATGTTCATCATGAATAACTTCCTGCCCATGGAATCATGCACCTTCCTTGCCATGGCCTATGACCGCTATGTGGCCATCTGCAAGCCTCTGTATTACTCAACTATCATCACTGATCATTTTGTAGCAAAGGCTATTCTCTTCATATTGACCCAGAACACATTTCTCACTGCACCTATTCCCATCCTCTCTGCCCGGCTCCACTATTGTGGAAAAAATATAATTGAGAACTGTATTTTTGCCAGTCTCTCTGTGTCCAAGCTCTCCTGTGATAACGTTGAACTTAACAAAATTTACCAGTTAATTGTGGCCTGGACTCTTCCGGGCTCTGACCTCATCCTCATCTTCTTCTCCTATACCTTCATTCTAAGAGCCGTTCTTAGACTCAAGGCAAAAGGGGCAGCTGCCAAAGCTCTGAGCACATGTGGCTCTCACTTCATTCTCATCCTCTTCAGCACCATCCTGCTGGTTTTTGTTTTTACCCACATTGCCAGGAAAAAAGTTTCCCCTGATATCCCCATCTTACTTAATGTCCTACACCATGTAATTCCTGCAGCTCTCAACCCCATTGTGTATGGGGTACGAACCCAGGAGATTAAAGAGGGGATTAGGAAATTACTGAGGAAGGTGGGAAAGAACACCAACTAATTGTGTTCTAGCTTGACTGTTCTCAACCACGACCACTCAAATCACAGGTGAAAGGCAGGTCTTGGAAATAAAATTATAATCCTCATCCTCTCTCTGGACATGCATGAAGATATGAACGGCATGCTTTCCCTCTTACCTACAGT
The DNA here is from genome assembly GCA_004023965.1 of Spilogale gracilis. NCBI lineage: Eukaryota > Metazoa > Chordata > Mammalia > Carnivora > Mephitidae > Spilogale > Spilogale gracilis. Next base: position 10,201 of record PITA01027851.1, on the reverse strand, counting down.
CATATCACACCACTTTCCTTCCATCATTTTGGGGAAGTGACTAAGGACATAGATGTAAAATTCTCATGATGGCACCCAGACCAGAGGCTATGAATTTTCATGAACCAAGCATCATGCTTTGTTGTCTGCTCCTGATTAAATCCCTTTTTAGAGTCAGTGTGATGGAAATTCCGTGCTCACTTAAAGATGTGTGGCTAACAGGAAGTATCAGAACTTAAAGACAGTGCATTGACCTTGGAAAAGTAAAATGAGATTAAAAAGCAACTGTTAAAAAATGTTGAAAACAATCATTATGCTTTAACCTTTCCCTCAGGCACTCAAACATATTTAATGAAACATATTTAATGTTTTCTTACCTCCAGCACAGAACTAGAAAATGGGACTCTAACATACATAAATCTATATCCCAATATTATAAAGGCCTAGGGGAAAAGCCAAAAACATCACTGTAATAACAGTTAGATTAAAACACATAAATAAGCCCAGAGAAGAGAGAATTCCTTTCTGTAGATGGGGACTCCTTTACATATCTGACATCCTCCTTCCGTCCCTCAGTCATAACTGCTTCCCATAAAGCTTCTCAAAAATGTGAACCACATTCCTGTATCCAAGACTTTTTGCTTCTTGTTCCTCTGGCCACATAGCTCCTTCCCTCAGGTCTGTGGGGTCTCCCTGACCACAATATTTAAAAAGAGCATCCAACGGTATATCCCCAAAGCACAGATGATGTCCTAACACCTTCTCTGCTTCACTGTTTTGCAGAGCATTAATCACTATCTACTGGCTACAATTTGTACATTTATTTGCTTAGTCAGCCCCACATTTACTAAAATTGAGGCAGTAGAAGGGCAAGAACGTTTGCCTGATGTGTTCACTATTGAATTTCTAGTATCCAAACAGTGCTAGGTATATGGGTAGAGGCCATAAATATTTGTGAAATTAATGCTGAATAGATGTTGAATAAATGGTTGAATGTATGCTATTTTCTAGTAATATAATTCAGGCATGGTCCTTGTCCTCTGGGTTTTCAAATTACTTATCAAGAGTGAAGGAGACTGTATTTCATACAATATCCCCTGGTCTGAGGATTGCATGGAATATTTCCAGGGGATATATGGTAGCTTAGATGTAAGACCAGAAGTACGTTTTTAGATATGAGTTTGAATACACTTGAAAAACACAAGTAGTAGGTTTTACACTCAAATAAGATGTATGCTTGGGAATTGAATACAGATTACCTTTGTAGCAATGGGAGTAGGCAGAATGGCCTAAGGAAATAATAGAGAATAAAAAGAGAAGGTATGGGGAAGAAGATGGTGGAAGGCCAGGTGACCGCATTTTGGGGAGTTCCCTGACGTGAACTCAATTCCAGCAAAAAAAAAACAACAAAAAACACTATAGAACCACTGTGAGCACCCATGAAATCAGCCTAAAATGTGATATTTCACACTTCTGGTCACCACATGAGACAAAGACCATAGGCACAAAAGTAGAAACAAGTGAGAGTGACCGGAGGCTTAACCCCAGAGACTGGGTGTGGGGGAGGAAGCCCGCAAAGCTGAACCATTGAAAGCAAATACCCCAGCACGAAAGTGCTATGTGCGTGGGATATAACAGCAGATTACGGTTTGATTCGGGGTGAGACAGAACCGGGAACACAGCAGAGCCCGCGGCTAGGCATGGAGACTGTACTTTTTTCGCCACCGCCACCGCTGGAGGGGGAGACAGGGACCCGCAAGGACAGAGAGTGCCCTGTGAGGTGCAAAATCAGTTTTTCCTCCACTGCAGCAGGGAGACGGGAATCGGCAAGGAGAAGAAGTTCCCCGCAGCTCCAGGAAACTTAGAGGGGCTGGGGTGCGGAGTCTATTGCCACACTGCTTAAGCCAGAGAAGCAGGCCTTCGCCGCACGGGGGATCAGCGAGAGTGGCGGGCGTGGATTCTATTTTTACGCTGCTACCTTTCTCTCCTGGTTCTCTCCACCCCCTCTGCCGGGTGCGGACCCCCCAGGGAAGGCGATTTTGCAGACTTGCGTGGGACTGGAGGAGCTGCGGGTCCCGGGGCACAGACAAGGTCGCGCGATCCAAAATCAGTTGTGGTTTCCAGGTGCAGGAGTGAAGCAACAAGCGGGGGCGTGGCAGAAATCAATCCAGATCTGCGCCTGCACGGCTGTGACAGGCCGCCAACCAGGAGGCGGGAAAGAGCCCCTCTCTGTGTAGAGGCTCTCTCTGGGAAGGAAGTCTGGGTGCAGACATCTTGCTCCGACCTGACTTACTCAGCAGCTGAAAAAGGACATAAAAGAACAACGCTAAGCCCCCAGAGAATTGTAACCTGACAAACTGGTTACCATTGAGACCAGTCTCTAGCAAGGGGGCTGAGAACCGCAGCCCAGGTGGAAGGGACTGAACAGCCCAGCAGGCACCGCCCCCAGAAAGCAAGCCAGAAGCTCAGGAGGACAACACTCAAACTGTAAAACCCCAAATCGGGGGGAAAGGTAATTTATTAAACTTCTGGTACTGACTACAAGTACCAAAATCCCTACAACTTATTGATACAGTTTTCCACCTTATTTGCTTTTTTAAACTTTTTTCTATTTTTACTTTTAATGCTTCCATTTTAAACTTAAAAATACATTTTCATGGTTTTTCTTCTTTTAGTTTTTAACCCCCTTTTTATCACAACGTGATACTCAATAAAACACCCCATAACATTTTTTTTACCTTGAAATTTTTTCAAGCATACTCCTGTATTTTCTGATCTTGCTGTTGCCTCTTGTTTCCCTGTTTGTTTTCTGTTTTTCCCTTTGTTCTCTCCTCTTTCCTTTATTCTCTCTTTTACGTGTACATGTAGTTATAAGCTTCAAGTCAGTCCCACATCCCTATTCAATTCTCCCTCTATATACAACCAGTTCTAATCTCCCCATATCTTTTGAAAGTGGGAGCCTCCAACAATAATAACAAGACAAACTTGGGGGCGTCTGAAATGAATTGTTTGCCCACAAGGAGTGTCTGCCCTCACCTTCCCACTCTAGTCTGTCAGTGTGTCTGTGTAATTGTGTTTGCTTTTGTATTATATAAATACTGGTCTTGGGGGTCATATAGGTTGGGCTTCGCTTTTTGATCTCTTCATTTACCCTTGGTAACCCTTTTCTTTACCCTGTAACAGTTTTGTACCATATAAATCCTACCACCGGGCCCCACTCTGGCAGGAGTTTGTTTTCTTGCTTCCCTCTTCCGTTTTCTTTTTTCTTTCTCCTCCCTTTTTGGTGGTGAATTCTGGTTGCTCCAAAACCTTCCAGCAACCAGTCCACCTGGATAGTGTCTGATATAGTTAGCTATACATCCCCTGAACCACTCCTCGCCACAATGACTCAGAGGAGGAACATCCAACAGAAGAAGAACCTTGAGACTACAACCCCGATCATAGAATTACTGGAAATGAACATAAACAGTATGGCACAAATGGAATTCAGGGCATCAATCATCCAAGCAATGGCTAATTTAGAAAAGAACATTAGTCTCAAAGTGGAAGCCGTAGCAACAAAAGTGAAAGCTGAGGTTAGAAAGGCTATAGATGAAATGCAATCTAACTTAAATATGCTAACAGCCAGAGTAAGTGAAGCTGAAGATTGTATCAGTGATTTAGAAGACAGATGGATTAAGAAGGAGGAGCAAGAGGAGTCTTGGAGCAAACAGCTAAAATCCCATGAAAACAGAATAAGGGAAATAAATGATGCCATGAAACGCTCCAATAGCAGAATTATTGGAATCCCCGAAGGAGTTGAGAGAGAGAAGCCTAGAAGATATTGTTGAACAAATCATGGATGAAAATTTCCCTAACCTGAGGAATGAAGCAAATGTTCATGTCCTAGAAGCAGAGACAACACCCCCCAAGATCAATGAGGCCAGAAAAACCTCCAGGCACATAATAGTAAAATTCTCGAATCATAAAACCAAAGAATATGTCTTAAGGGCAGCTAGGAGAATGTGATCCCTTACCTATAGAGGGAGGACCATCAGAATAACATCAGACCTTTCCACAGATACCTGGCAAGCCAGAAAGGGTTGGCAAGACATATTTAGAGAGAAGGAAATTATCAGATATAACTATGGATCTACACAAAAGATTAAAGAGTATCAGATCTACACAAAAGATTAAAGGGTATCAGAATATGTTACAACAGAGTAAATATGTGACTTTTTCATGATTTTTAAATGCATTTTTTCTTATGGTTGGAAAACTCTTTTTTACTAATGAGTAAATAAGCATAGAGAAGTAGTGAAGTAGAGAAGCAGTGTCGAAAGCAAAAATTTAAATAAGAGAATAAAGATGATGCAAAAGAGTAAGGATCCATGTAAAATATGTTTAAAAAATAGCTTCTTAGGATTAAATGCAATTGTTAAAATTTCAAAGCAAAAGGTTAAAATTATTAAAAAATAATTGCCTATACTATAAGTTTACCACCTCCAGGAAGGCAGATAATGATGTGAGTCAATAGGGGAGTATATTAAATTATCTAACTCTAGTTTCAAATTTCATTATGCTATTGTGTGGTGCTGACTTTGAATTGTATATAGGACAATTAGAGCTTTTTTTTCTTTAGTGTAGCAAATACTGGATATGAAATAAATGTAGAAATATAGGCAGTTGGTTTTTACAGTAGTTTCCTTGCCCTAGTTCTCTCTGCTTGAATGAGCAAGTCCATCCTTTCCTATAGGCTTCAGGGTCTATATTTTAAAGAAGGTTCTTAAATTCTTTTTTTTAGTGTTCAGTTATATAGCATATAGTACATCATAAGATTTGATGTAATGTTCAATGATTTATTAGTTGTGTTTAACACCCAGTGCTCATCACAACACATACCTTCCTTAAGACCCATCACCTAGTTACCCCATCTTCTCACCCCCTCCCTTCTGCATCCTCGGCTTGTTTCCTGGAGTCCACAGTCTCTCGTGGTTTGTTTTCCTCTCTGATTTCTTCCCATTCAAGTTTCCCTCCCTTCTCCTGTGGTCCTCCACTCTATCCTTATGTTCCACATATGTGTGAAACCATGACAGTTGTCTCTCTCTGCTTGACTTATCTCATTTAGCATAATTCTCTCCAGTTCTACCCATGTCAGTGCAAGTGGTGGAGTCATCTTTTCTGATGGTTGAGTGATATTCCACTGTATATATGTACCACATCTTCTTTATCTATTCATCTGTTGAAGGGCATCTTGGCTTCTTCCACATTTGGCTATTGTGGACATTGCTGCTATGAACACTGGGGTGCAAGTGCCCTTCTTTTCACTCCATCTGTATCTTTGGGTAAATACCTAGTAGTGCAATCACTGGGTCAAAGGGTAGCCCTATTTTTAACATCTTGAGGAACTTCTATACTGTTTTCCATATTGCCTGTACCAGATTGCATTCCCACAGTGTAAGAATATTCCCCTTTCACCACAACCTCACCAACACTTGTTGTTTCCTGTCTTAATTTTGGCCATTCTAACTGCTGTGAGGTTGTACGTCTTGTGGTTTTCATTTGTATTTCCCTGACGACAAGTGACGTGGAGCACTTTTTTCATATGTCTCTTAGCCATTCGTACATCTTCTTTAGAGAAGTGTCTGCTCCTGTTTTCTGCCTATTTCTTGACTGGGTTATTTGGGTTTTGGATATTGAGTTTGATAAGTTCTTTAAAGATCTTGAATGTTAACCGTTTATCCAAAATGTCATTTGTCAATATCTTTTCCCATTCTGTGGGTTTTCTGTTAGTTTTGTTGATTTTTCCTTTGCTGTACAGAAGCATTTTATCCTGATGAAGTTCCAAAAGTTCATTTTTGCTTTTGTTTCCCTTGGCTTTAGAGACATGCCTTGATAGAAGTTGCTGTGGCTGATGCCAAAGAGGTAACTGCCTACATTCTCCTCTAGGACTCCTTTTGTTGGATTCCTGTCTCATATTTAGGCGTCTTATCAATTTTGAGCTTATCTTTATGTGGTATTAAGAGAATGGTCTAGTTTCATTCTTCTGCATGTGGTTGTCCAGTTTTCCCAGCACCATTTATTGAACAGACTGTATTTTTCCCATTAGATGTTCTTTCCCTGATTTGTCAAAGATTAGTTGACAAGAGTTGACAGTCCATTTCTGGGGTGTCTATTCTGTTCCACTGATCTATGTGTCTTTTTGTACCAGTGCCATACTGTCTTGATGACTATGGCTTTGTAATAGAGCTTGAAGACAGGCATAGTAATGCCCCCAACTTTGGTTTTCTTTTTCAATATTCTTCCAGAAAATCAGGGTCTTTTTCTGGTTTTATACAAATTGTAGGATTGTTTCTTCCAGCTCTGAGAGAAATGTCAATGGTATTTTGATAGGGATCACGTTGAAGGTGTAAATTGCTCTGGACAGCATAGACATTTTAATATTTAAATGTATTTTAAAAAACTGTCTGTAATAAAAATAATAACAATGCAGTATGTGGTTTCTAAACTGTATGACTATAATAAACAGCTCAAGTCAAATAGGAATAATGGAACCATATCATTATGTGGAACCTCACATTATATGTGAAATTATATGCTATCACTTGAAAGTAGACTTTAGTTAGAGATGTGTACTATACATACACAGGGGAAAAGAAACAGAGAACAAATCCCAAAATGATATATTTAAACTCAAAAACATCCTGAAATCAAATTAAGTATATGTGCACTAATCATCTAATTAAAAGCCAAAGCTCCTCAATTGAATAAATAAGAAAGGCATAATCAAATATTTCCCAAAAAATGCACTTCTAATATAAACACAAACAGGAAAAAGTAAAGAGATGGAAAACTATACCATATCAAAACTTATCAAAAGAAATCTGGGATACCTACAATAATTCAGAAAAGATGAGTTTCAAAGCCAAGAACAACACTAGAATATGCATTTTCTTTAACCAAAATAGACCATGCTCTGGGCCATACAATAAACCCCAGTACACCTTATAAGATTCCGGCAAAGTATATTCCTTACCACAGTGGAATTAAATTAGAAATCATTTATAAAGTGATATCTGAAAGTATTACCAAACATTTGAAAACTAACCAACACACTCTTAAACACCTATGAGAAAAAGAAGAAATCAAAATGGAGAGTAAAAAGTACTACAACCAGAAAAAGAACCTTGAACCCATCAAAATTCTGAACTGCCGAAGCAATTCAGTTGAACCTCGAACAACGTATGCATTATGGGTCACTAACATATTGTACAGTCAAAAATCCATATGTAACATTTGATTATCAAAAAGCTTAACTAAGAGCTTAATGCTAACTGAAACAATAAAACTCAGATAGTTGACTAACTCACATTTTGAATATTTATTATATAATATATTGTTACAACAAAGAAACCTAGGGAAAATATTAAGAAAATCAGAAGGAAGAGAAAATATATTACAATATTTTCCTGTATTTATTTTAAATATCTACTTATACGTGGACCCACACAGTTCAAAATCAATGCTGTTCAAAATCAACTATACTTACAGAGAAATATATGGCATTAAAGCCTTGATTAGAAATATAAGTTCTCACATCAATAATCAAGTGCAACCATTTAAAAAACTCAAAAACAAAATTAAACTTCCAATAAGGAAAATAAAAAAGAACAGGATCAGTGAAACAAAAGGGAATACAATAGAGAATATCCTTCAAACCCAAATATTTTATTTTATGAAGAGTGATAAAATTTATAAGATTTAGCCAGAGAAGTTAGGGAAAGACAGAAAGAGAGGAGGGAGAGGAAGAAAAGACACAAATTATGAGTATCAGGAATGAGAGAGATGACATCACTAGAGATCCTATGCATATTAAGTTTATTATGAACACTTTTATGCCAATAAATTTTTGTACTGAGATGCAGTGAACACATTCTTGAAATATAAACTACCAAGGCTCATTTGACATGAAATAATGATCACCTATATCTATTACAGAATTCAATTAGCAGGTAAAAACCTTTGTGGAAAAAAAAAGTAGAAGAACAAGAAAAGAAAAATTTTCAGACCTAGATGGCTTCTGTGGTAAATTTGAAAAAATATTTTTAAAAAAGAAATAAATACTATTCTACAAAGACTTTTCCACAGAGGTAAAAGGAAGGAAATTCTTTCCCACTCATACTACAGGGCCACCTTTCTCCTATACCAAACCAGGCAAATGCATTATATAAAAAGAAAATAAACATATACTCCCTTAAAGACAGATCCAAAAACTTAAATAAATTTTTAACAAATTAAATTCAACAATACGCAAAAAGTTTATTACAGCAAACTTGATAAGACCCAGTATGGTTTAATGCAAAGCTGGCTTAATACTCAAATAACAATTAGTCTAATTCACCATATTTACAGCAACAACAAAACAACCAAAAACCCATGTGATCCCATCAATATTCACAGAATAAGCTTCTGACAAAATGAAGCCTATTCCCTACTCCAAACCCCAAGTGTGCTAACAATGTCAGCATTGGCGATCTCAGAATATAACACAAAACCCATATGAACCTTTGAAGTCAGAACTTTGTTCCCTACCATTGAGACCAGGAGGGGATAGCAATATAGAAGACTAGAGGAAGGGGAGTTGGTCCTCTATTTCTCCAACACTTACCCTTAAGAAGCTATTTACAAACCTGAAGCTACTGAGTAGGAACAAAACTGCAGAGCATTTGGCATGACCAGGTACTTGTGAACACTGACAAGGTCCTTTTTTGTTCCAACTGGGGTTATGCAATTTGACTGAATAATTCCTGAACAAGAGTAATGCTGGAACTGGGGTAATGGAAGGTTACCTTAATGGACTGGTTTGCCTCGGGTGTAGGAAACAAGAAATATTAAAGCCGGACAGCAATAAACTTTCTCTGAGGTCATGCTCATGAAACTTACCTGGAGGATCTGCAGCCTGGACTTTGCTCTTCCTTCTTCCCTTACCTCCATGTATATGTTTTATAGGACTACTTCATTGTCCTGGAGACATATGCATACAGGATATAAAATTTAAAAAATACTAACACTATGGAAAAAATACAATGAACTGAACAGAAAGAAGGAGAAGGAAATGGATAAGAGATCATGTGCAAAGATGTCACAATGTAAATTTGGTCTAATAAGAGTCACAGGATAAAATAAATGGAGTGGGAAAGTGAAAGGAAGGATTGCTCCCAAATTTAAAAATGTAACACTAAAAATCTAAGACTGAATTTTGAAGGTATTGAAAAGAGACAAGTTAGATATTAAAAATAAAACCTTCCAGATATATTATGATATAAGAGAAAAACAGTCCTTTTTAAAGGCTTCATGCAGGTCATCTACTACCCTTGGAGGAATCCTAAGCAGACTCTGAGATTCTTCTGTATAGGTGGTATGTTAAGGAGTTGAAGTGGAAAATATAAGGATGGAGGAGAAACAAAAGTAAACCAGAAATAAAGTAAGTTTAGTAATAAAAATGATTAAAAAATAAACATTAGCAATTTACAATGAAGGTTTTAATATGTCCACAAATTCTTTAACACTCCTTCCATAGAGAAGCCAAATCTGGTCTTCCTCCTGCTGAATCTGGGCTGCTTCCAGGGACTCGCTCAGATGCTGATTATAAACTACATGGAGAAAATAATAATCTATAAAAGTTTTGTTAAAAACTAAAAATGTTTGGAATGATTCAAATGGGAACTCACCCTGCCATATAATAGTATGTGTTACAAAACAATACTCATACAAATAATGTGGAATTGCTGTTGTAAGTTAAGTAAAACACGCGAATGATGGAATAGAAACACAGTCATGTGCACATGAAACTTAGTATATGATAAAGCTGGTATCTCAAGTTAGTGGGAAAAGCTCAAATATTTATCTCTGTATAGAGATGGAAAGTTCAAATAAGATAAAGAGATAAAGATAAGAGAGATAAAAATAAAATTACTTAACACTATAAGCAACAGGGGTATTCAAAAATACTCGGTTGTACACACAGAGGGAGGAAAGGAGAATTGTGAGAGAGTAGGAGGACTCTAGATTCATCCAGTCCTAGGTAACACAAACACAACTAGGTAACCATAAAATCATCCTAAATACCCCTGAAATCAACCTGGAAACTGACAGACCAAACCCCATAACTAAAGGGAGAGTGGAAGCCACATCAAGGAAGGTAGGAAGTACAGAGAGATGATTCAAGGGAGAAATGGGTCAC
>PITA01027850.1:0-20295 GCA_004023965.1 Spilogale gracilis | reverse complement strand
CCAGTACTCCCCAGCATTTTCCTCCTAGCTCTTTATCACCTCCCACTGGAGGCTTTCCACCTTGTTGCAGAGCTGATGATATTTTTACTGGTTATCCAAATGTGCCTCGGTTTATTCATTCTCACTCTCTGTCAGTGGATATTTGGCATTCTTTTTGTTACACACCCAAAACTCCTACCTTATCTCAATGATTGCCGCCTCACATGGTCACTTGGCCCCTCTTGTCATAGTTCTAGACCATTAGCATATGCCCATCAGAGCTGCAGAACTTAGTGTTCCAAGATACAACTACCTGGATTCTTTGGCTTCCTCTCCGTGCACAATTGACTTACACACTTCTTAAAGGGAGGACCTCTGAATGGCATCCAGGTTGATGGGATAGTTTTCCAAAGCTTGCTGGTGAAGGTGGGCAGGCCTCAACAGTATCATCCATTAGCCCCAAGCCTGCCTGCCACAGGATTACTTAAGGTCATATACGGAGGAGTTGCTGGCTATAGGAGAGCAACTCTAATCAAGCAAAGCTTGGGAAAGTAATACAAACACTAGTAAAAAAAAAAAAATCCGATAATTAAAATATAGTTGCTACTCACAAAAAGGAAATTTTAAGAGGCTTTCTACTTAGTATCATGGGAACAAATTCAAATAATGGAAATATGAGAAGTTCAATGGAACATGGGCTGTCCACTGAGTGTTTTGTTTTGTTTTTTTTTTGGCTGGGAAGATGGGATAGAAGTTCCTGTTACTGACATGTTTCCAGTAGGGATATTGTGGAGTCCACAAATGTCCGAAGAAAGAGGAATTAGGGGCCAGTGAGGGTCAGGGTTGAAACATATTCGCAGGGAGGAAATACCTGAAGGAACATGTAACAGAAGAATCCTGTCCTTCAAGGTTCCCAATTACAAAATGCCTCCATCTACCCCTGCTGAAGCAGCAACTGTTGGTTCGACTGCACCATCATACTCTTTTGTTGTTGCTGTTGTACTCTTCAAAGGACAAACACAGTGTCTTCTGAATACTTACTGGAAAACAAAACGGGGGATCAACACACTATGGTTGCAGGAGTTTCTGGAGTTGAACTGCAGATATAAGTTCTTTGAGGCCTGTTTTCTACTCTGTTCACTTTTGTGTTCCACACACTTCAAACCCAGAGGCTTATTAAATGCAGAGTGAACTAAATAAAAGCACAGAGTGGAGAGCAGAAGAACATTGGCTTCTCATCTTCAGGAAGGGAATGGATCAGACCCTGGTGATTTGACAGTGCAGTAAGCACTTAGCCTGGAAGGTTTATGGGGATAATTCATTCACTGGAGTCAAACAAGAGCAGTAATTAGAACAGTTATGGACAGGGACAGAGACTTTCAGAGACTAGATTGGTTGGTGGTTTCTTGTCATTTTCAAAGCCAAATATAAAACTTCATTTAGATTTGAATAAATTCACATTTTGGAAAAGTTGAGGAAGTGGGTTGAGATGGATCCTTAATATAGGAAGATGTGAACTTGGAAGCGTCTGAACAGAATTAACATGGATAGGCTTTAAAAGCCTTGCTCTAATGCTCAAGCAAATAGGTGTAGTGATGAAATACACACAAACCCACATGTCCACACATACATTTGCTCACACACTTATACCCATATATACACTCACACACTCACACACATGCAACTCAGGTTCAGAATCAGACCCACACATGTATGCACAATCAGGCTCATAACTGCACATTTGCATCCTCATATCCTCTTACTTATACCTGTATACTTACACACTCAGATGCATACACACATACTCTCTAATCCAGGGCTAGGCAAATTACCTCAGCAGAATGTTTGCAAGGGTTGGCATCAAGGTAGATTCAGCCCATGAATCAACCAATGACACTTTTGAAGCACCTACTATGTGCCAGGCATTCACGGCCCCAACCTTGAATTTAAGTTTCTGCACTCAAACTTCACCTAGTAAAGGAAATATGTGGACACGTCTAGAAATACCCTTCATGCCCTAGTGCTGGAAATCATCTTTGTTTGCCCCTCTCTCAGAGAAGGAAAGGGTGACTGTGCAGCGAGCTTAGCCCATGCTCACAGCCCATCAGCAGCACAGCCTCCTCCATATTCAGGGCTTCCCAAGTCTTGCTCAGGCTTCTCTTTAACCCATTATTGCTTTTTTGTCTTTCCTTTATTGCCATGAGAGAAAAACACGCTCAGTGAAGGCATTTGCTAAACAGAGAAAAATTAAAAATAGTAATCTGATCTATTTCTTTTTAGTGCTTATTAAATTTTCTTATTTTAAACAGACCAGAATATACTATTTATATGATTTTATTTCTTTAATTGTTACTTAACATTCTACATTTTTCCAGGCTATTTTCATAACCTTAACATTGATGGTGGCATGACATTCCATTGTGTGGAATTACAAATCATGGTCACTTGTATTGAATAACTGACATTTATAGTAATAATTTTTTTGTGGAATGAGAAAGGTTTTTTTTTAAAGTGATTTTTTAGGAGGATCCCAAATTCACTTAGTATATTTACATAATGACTTGGAATGTAGGTACAGCATCACCCCAACCAAAGACTGCACTTCATAAAGTACCAGCACTAAGACCCTATCAATCATCTGGCTGTTTTTCTTCCTTCATAAGGCAGGGCTTAGCTGGCTATAAAAAACAATTTCCTCTAAAATGATATTGAGGTGATTGCATTTGTAGAATTAAAGCTCTTTCTAAAAAAATATGCATTTAACATCTGGGAAAAAAAACACATGAAAAGCTCAGTATTTCTAATGTTGAATAGCAGTTGTACCATTTCATATGGACCTTAATGTACCTTCTTCTCTGGCAAGATGGGAATGAACCATTGCTTTAGGATGATGATATCTAAAATCCCAAAGTAAGACAGCACATATTTACATGATAACACAAGTTTTTATTAAAGAAAATGTATTTATAGACTGAGAAGTATTAAAGCATCCCTTTTTCTTATTAGCAGCACAATCTGTCACCAGGAAGGCTTTAAATGTTTTCCTTACAAACAGTGCCTCTCTGAATTATTTGATAATTAATGATGAATAATACCTTAAATTCCACTTGGGTGGCTGGATGACAACCAGTGTTTGCTGCATTTGGTAACTAAAAGCCAACTCCTACTCATTTGAAGGATAAAAAAAACAAATAATAAGATACTGGTATTTTTGCTTGTCTTTGAAGTTGACATTGGCCATCAGGGAAGAATATGATCATTGCCAAAACCTTCCACTATTTGACACCAGACAGCTGCATATCTAAGAAATATTAGACTATGGGATCTAAAAAAATGGATAACTTTTTGCCTTGGCTGCCACCAAAATATTCTCAAAAGTCAGGTTTAGTGCTATGACCTACATACTGTGATCTGATTGGTCTCATTTGAAGTATCAACCCAAATGTTCACTTATTAGACCAATTGGGTTGGTCTAATGATGAATGATGGTAATGATTATGGTGGTAGTTGTGATGATGGTGGTGAGGGTGCTCATGATGATGATAACTATATTGGTCATGGTGATGATTAACACTTTGGATTATACATCAGTTTCTCTCTCATGATGGTTTAGAAAACTTCCCCACATATATTATCTAATGATGAGATAGGAATTATACCCCAGTTTTACAATCTATTAAATTAAGTTTAGTAACATCAGAGGAAGCTGCCCATGATCACAGACACAACCCCTCAAACACAACACCTACCCCACTTTCTGGATTGATAATATTGGATGGAGATTATTTGATCCTTCCACACAGTACAGACACCTCATAGACAGTCTTGGAATCCTTTAACAGCTTCCTAAAATTGAAGTTAGTGATTCTGGTGTGTTCTACTTCTTACTTTTAAATTGATCCTGACTGTAAATAGAAATTGATACTATCCTTGTTCCTAAATCAGTGGGGATTGGGATTAGTCATGTGTGGTCAACTTGGTATTGTTGTAAGACTCAGAACTCAGTCTAAGTTTCTCTTCCCAACATGATTACTTCCATCTTTCCCTCCCAGATATTGTGGTTCCATCCTGGTTCCTGGAGATATTTCAGGTTGTCTATTTAGAACTAGTAAAAGAAATCTCTTCTCCCACATGATTTTTTTTCCCAAATTTTACCATTAATGTTTTTTACTTATTTATAACTACTTTTATATTCTGACTTCCCACCAGAATATAAGATCCATGAACTTCAGATCCATATATGTTTTGTTTTATAATATTGTAGACACACCATAAGTAGTAAATAAATATGTATGTAGTAAATGAATAAGTGAATGGAAGCAACTGGACTGAACTCTCAGAACTCACCATCATCCTGTCATAATCATGCACTAACTTAAAATATTGAAATGAAAGGATGCAAAATAATGTTTAAATTGTAAGATTATCTAACTCATTAAAATTGTAAGAGAATCAATTTTCAACTTCTGAGAACTTTTTAAAAAAATTTTGAGAGATATAATAAAATGGTTGGTGGTTTATTTTCTTTTAAGTTATTCAGCAGTCTTATTTAATACATAGTGCTCATTATATCATGTGCCCTCCTTCATATCCATCACCCAGTTATATCATCCCCCTACCCACCTTCTTCCAGCAACCCTGTTTGTTTTCTATGACTAAGAGTCTCTTACAGTTTGTCTCCCTCTCTGATTTCATCCTGATTTATTTTTTCTTCTCTTCTCCTATGATCTTCTGCTTAGTTTCTTGAGTTTCACATATGAATGAGATCATATGATAATTCTTTCTCTGACTTATTTCACTTAGTATAATACCCTCTAGTTTCATCTACATCGCTGTAAATGGCAAGATTTCATTTTTTTGATGCCTGGGTAGTAATCCATTATATATATATATACCAAATATTCTTTTTTTAATAAAGATTTTATTTATTTGACAGAGAGAAACACAGCCAGAGAGGGAACACAAGCAGGAGGAGTGAGAGAGGGAGAAGCAGGTTTCCTGCTGAGCAGGGAGCCCAATGTGGGACTCAATCCCAGGTCTCCAGGATCATAACCTGAGCCGAAGGCAGCCGCTTAACCAACTGAGCCACCCAGGCACCCCTATACCAAATATTCTTATCCATTCTTTGTCAGTGGACATCTCATATCTTTCCACAGTTTGGCTATTGTGGACATTGCTGCTATGTACATTGGGGTGTAGGTGCCCCTTCAAACCATGACATTTGTATCACTGGGGTAAATAACCCATAGTGCAATTGCTGAGTCATAGGGTAGCCCTATTTTTAACTTCTTTAGGAACCTCCATACTGTTGTCCAGAGTGGCTGTACCAGCTTCCATTCCCACCAATAGCATAAGGGGGTTCCCTTTTCTCCCAATCCTCACCAGCATCTGCTGTATCCTGACTTGCTAATTTTAGTCATTCTAACTGGTGTGAGGTGGTATTTTATTGTGGTTTTTGAGTTTTTTTGTTTGTTTGTTTCATTTCGTTTTCATTTCCCTGATGCCAGGTGGTAAGGAGCATTTTTTTTATATGACTGTTGGTCATTTGGATATCTTCTTTGGAGAGAAGTCTGTTCATGTCTTCTGCCCATATCTTGATTGGATTATTGGATTATTTGTTCTTTGGGTGGTAAATTAATATGTTCTTTATAGATTTTGGATACTAGCCCTTTATCTAATATTTCTTTTTTTTTCTTTTTTTCACTGTAAATTTATTTTATTTTTCAGTGTTCCAAGATTCATTGCCCATGCCAAACACCCAGTGCTCCATGCAATACGTGCCCTCAGTACCCACCACCAGACTCTCCCATCCCCCCACACCCTCACTCCATGTCCCTCAGTTTCTTTCTGTGTCCAAAGTATCTCATGTTTTGTTTCTCTCCCTAAATTACCCTACTTCCCATTTTCTTTCTTCTACTGTCCTCTATATTACCCCTTATACACTGCAAGTAAGTGAAACCATGTGATACTTGACTTTTTCTACTTGGCTTATTTCACTCAGCATAATCTCTTCCAATTCAGTCGATGTTGCTACAAAAGTTGGATATTCATCCTTTCTGATGGAGGCATATTACTCCATTATATACAAGTACCACATCTTCTTTATCTGTTCATCTGTTGAAGGGCACCTTGGCTCTTTCCACAGTTTGGCGATTGTGGCCATTGCTGTGATGAACATTGGGGTACATATGGCCCTTATTTTCACCACGTCTGTATCTTTGGGGTAAATTCCCAGTAGTGCAATTGCGGGGTCAAAGGGTAGCTCCATTTTCAATTTTTTAAGGAATCTCCACATAGTTTTCCAAAGTGGCTATACCAGTTTACATTCCCACCAACAGTGTAAGAGGGTTCCCCTTTCTCTGCAGCCTCTCCAACACTTGTTTCCTGTCTTGTTAATTTTGGTCATTCTGACTGGTGTAAGGTGGTATGTCAGTGTGGTTTTGATTTGAATTTCACTGAGAGCTGGTGACAATGAACATTTTTTCATGTGTCTGTTAGCCATTTGTATATCTTCTGTGGAGAAGTGTCTCTTCATGTCTCTTGCCCATTTTTTGATGTGTTCATCTTCTTTTTGGGTGTTGAGTTTGAGTAGTTCTTTATCAATCTTGGATATAAGCCCTTTGTCTGTAGTGTCATTTGCAAATATCCTCTCCCATTCCATGGGTTGCCTCTTTGTTTTGTTGGCTGTTTCCTTTGCTGTACAAAACTTTTTATTTTGATGAAGTCCCAGAAGTTCATTTTCGCTTTTGTCTCCTTTGCCTTTGGAGACGTGTCTTGAAAGAAGTTGCTGTGGCCGATGTCAAAGAGGTTATTGCCTGTGTTCTTTTCCAGGATTTTGATGGATTCCTGCCTCACGTTGAGGTCTTCATCCATTTCGAATTTGCCTTTGTGTGTGGTGTAAGAGAATGGTCTAGTTTCATTCTTCTATATGTAGCTGTCCAATTTTCCCAGCACCATTTATTGAAGAGACTGTCTTTGTTCCACTGGATATTTTTTCCTGCTTTGTCAAAGATGATTTGACCCTAGATTTGTGAGTCCATATCTGGACTCTCTACTCTGTTCCATTGGTCTATTTGTCTGTTTTTGTGCCAGTACCATGCTGTCTTGGTAATCACAGCTTTGTAATAAAGCCTGAAGGCAGGTAACGAGATGCCCCAAGCTTTGTTTTTCTTCTTCAGCAATTCCTTAGTGATTTGGGGTCTTTTTTGGTTCCATATAAATTTTAGGATTGTTTGTTCCTATGCTTCAAAAGTGTTGGGGGAATTTTATCAGAATCGCATTGAAAGTGTAGATTGCTCTAGGCAGTACAGACATTTTTACAATGTTTATTCTTCTGATCCATGAGCATGGAATGCTCTTCCATCTTTTTGTGTCTTCTTCAATTTCTTTCATGAGGGTTCTGTAGTTCCTCAAGTAAAGATCCTTAACATCTTTGGTTAAGTTTATTCCTAAGTATCTTATGGTTTTTGGTACTATAGTAAACAGAATTGATTCTCTGATTTCCCTTTCTTTGTTAGTGACTAAGAACGCCACTGATTTCTGTGCATTGATTTTGTATCCTGCCACATTACCAAATTGTTCTATGAGTTCTAGTAGTTTGGGGGTAGAATCTTTTGTGTTTTCCACATAGAGTATCATGTCATCTGCAAAGAGAGACAGCTTGACTTCTTCTTTGCCAAGTTGAATACCTTTTATTTCTTTCTGTTGTCTGATTGCTGTTTCTAGGAATTCTAACACTATATTGAACAGTAGTGGTGAGAGTGAGTACCCTTGTCTTGTTTCTGATCTCAGAGGGAAGGCTGTCAGTTTTTCCCCATTGAGAATGATATTTGCTATGGGTTTTTCATAGATAGATTTTTTGAGGTTGAGAAATGTTCCCTCTGTCCCTATACTTTGAAGAGTTTTCATCAGGAACGGATGTGGTATTTTGTCAGTTGCCTTTCTGCGTCAATTGAGAGTACCATGTGGTTCTTCTCTCTTCTCTCTTTTTTTTTAAACAAGATTTTCTTTATTTTATGGAGAGATACACAGCCAGAGAGGGAACACAAGCAGGGGGAGTGAGAGAGGGAGAAGCAGACTTCCCGCTGAGCAGGGAGCCCGATGTGGGGCTTGATCCTGGGTCTCCAGGATCATGACCTGAGCCAAAGGCAGTCCCTTAACCAACTGAGCCACCCAGGTGCCGCCACTTCTCTCTTCTCTGATTGATTTGTTCTGCCATGTTGCATGTTGAACCACCCTTGCATCTCTGGGATAAATCCCACCTAGTGAGGGTGGAAAATTCTTTTAATGTATTGTTGGATCCTGTTAGCAAGGATCTTGTTAAGAATCTTGGCATACATATGCATCAGAGATATGGTCTGAAGTTCTCCTTTTTGATGCAGTCTTTTTCTGGTTTGGGGATTAGAGTAATGCTGGCTTCATAGAAAGAGTCTGGATGTTTTCCTTATGTTTCTATTTTTTGAAAGAGCTTCAGGAGAATAGGTGTTATTTCTTCTTTGAATGTTTCTAGAATTCCCCAGGGAATCCTAGAATCTTGTTTTGGGGCAGGTTTTTGATCACTGCTTCAATCTCATACTAGGTTAGGTCTATTCAGATTGTCAATGTCTTCCTGTTTCAGTCTTGGAAGTTTATAGATTTCTAGGAATGTATCCATATCTTCTAGGTTTTAAACTTTTTGGCATATAATTGTTGATTGTAATTTCTGATGATTGTTTCTATTTCCTTGGTGTTAGTCGTGGTCTCTCCCCTTTCATTCATAATTTTATTAATTTGGGTCTTCTCCCTTTTCTTTTGGATTAGTTTGGCCAATGGTTTATCGATCTTATTGATTCTTTCAAAGAACCACCTTCTAGTTTTGTGATGTTTTTCTACTGTATCTCTATTTTCTGATTCATTCACCTCTGCTCTAACCCTAAGTATTTCCTGTCTTGTAGGTTGTTTTAATTTGTTGTTGATTCTCCAGTTCTATAAGGTGTAATGAGAGTTGGTGTATTTGGGATTTTTCAATTTTTTTGAGTGAAGCTTGGATGGCTATGTATTTTCCCCTTAAGACTGCCTTTGCTGTATCTCATAGATTTTGGATCGATGTATCTTCATTCTCATTGATTTCCATGAGGTGTTTCAGTTCTTCTTTGATTTCCTGGTTGATCCACAGATTCTTCATCAGGATCGTCTTTAGCTTGCAAGTGTTTGATTTTCTTCTGAACTTTTTATGGTGGTTGAGTTCTAGTTTCACAGCATTGTGGTCATAGAATATGCAGGGAATAATCTCAATCTTCTGGTATCATTTGAGCCCTGATTTGTGACCTAGTATGTGGTCTATTCTGGAGAAAGTTCCATGTGTACTCAAGAAGAATGAGTATTCTGCTATTTTAGGGTGGAATGTTCTGAATATATCTATGAGATCCATCTGGTCCACTGTGTCATTCAAGGTTCTTGTTTCTTTGTTGATTTTCTGTTTAGATGATCTGTCCATTGCTGACAGTGGTGCATTAAGATCTCCTACAATTAATGTATTTGTATCAATATGACTATTTAGCTTAACAGTTGGTTTATGTAGTTGGGTGTTCTTTTGTTGGGGGCATAACAATTGTTAGATCTTCTTGGTGTATAGACCCTTTGAGAATGATGTATTGTCCTTCTGTGTCTCTGACTATAGTCTGTAATTTAAAATCCAATTTGTCTCATATGAGAATCACTACCTTGGCTTCCTTTTGGGGTCCATTGGCATGAAAGATGGTCCTCCATGCCCTCACTTTCAATCTGGAAGTGTCTTTAGATTCAAAATGTGTTTCCTGTAAACAGCATATGGACGTGTACTGTCATTTTATCCAGTCTGCAACCCTGTGCCTTTTTATTGGAGCATTTAGGCCATTGACACTGAGAGTGATTATTGATAGATACATTTGTATTGACATCATGTTGCCTGGGAAGTTCATGTTTCTATAGATTAACCTCTGTAAATTTCTGTTCTGTGTCACTCTTGGGTTCATTTCTCTTTTATAGAACCCTTTTTAGTGTTTCTTATAGTGCTGGCTTGGTGGTTGCATAATCTTTTAGACCTTGGCAGTCCTGGAAGCTCTTTATTTCTCCTTCCATTCTGGAAGTCAACCTTGCTGAGTACATTATCCTTGGTTGCATATTTTTGTCATGTAATTTCCTGAATATGTCTTGCCAGCTCTTTCTGGCTTGCCAGGTTTCTGTGGATAGGTCTGACATTATTCTGATGGTCCTCCCTCTATAGGTAAGTGATTGCTTCCCCTTAGCTGCCCTTAAGACACATTCTTTGGTTTTATGATTCATGAATTTCACAATTATGTGCCTGAAGGTTTTTCTCGCCTCATTGATTTTGGCAGGTGTCCTCTCTGCCTCTAGGACATGAACATTAGTTTCATTCCCCAGATTAGGGAAATTTTCATCCATTATTTGTTGAACTATATCTTCTAGGCTTCTCTCTCTCTCAATTCCTTCAGGGATTCCAGTAGTTCTGATATTGGAGCGTTTCATGGCATCATTTATTTCCCTTATTCTGTTTTCTTGGGATTTTTAGCTGTTTGCTCCAAGACTTCTCTTGCTCCTCCTTCTTAATCCATCTGTCTTCTAAATCACTAATATGATCTTCAGCTTCACTTACTCTAGCTGTTAGTATATTTAAATTAGATTGCATCTCATTAATAGCCTTTATAACCTCGGCTTTCACTTCTGCCATTTGGGCTTCTATTTTGAGACTAATGTTCTTTTCCAAATTAGCCTTTGCTTGGACAATTGCTGCCCTGAATTTCATTTCTGTCATATTGTTTATGTTCATTTCCAGTAATTCTGTGACTGGGATTGCAGTCTCAAGGTTCTTCTTCTGTTGGTTGTTCCTCCTCTGAGTCATTGTGGTGAGGAGTGGTTGAGGGGGTGTATAGCTAAATATATCAACCACTATCCAGGTGAATTGGTGACTGGAAAGTTTTGGAGCAATCAGAAGTCACCCAAAAAAGGAAGAAGAAAGAAAAAGAAGAGGGAACTGGAGAAAGGAAGCAAGAAAAAAACCCGGCCAGAGTGGGGCCCAGTGATTGTAATTATATGGTACAAAACTACAACAGGGTAAAGAAAAGACCATCAAGTGTAAAAGAAAGTTGAAGATATCCAAAAGCCTAGCTCAACTCAATTGACCTCCAAGACCAGTATTTATATAATACAAAGGCAAAAACAATTATACAGAAACACTGACAGACTAGGGTGGGAAGGTGAGTGCAAACACTCCTTCTGGGGAGGAAAGTATTTCAGATCCTCCTGGATTTGTCTTATTATTATTGTTAGAGGAGTCCATTTTCTAAATATTTAGGGAGATTAGAACTGGTTTGTATATAGGGGTAGTATTGAATAGGGATGCAGGATTACCTTGAAGCTATAACTATGTGTATATTTAAAAGAAAAAAGAATAAAGGAAAGAAGAGAGAAAAGAGAAATAACAGAAACAAACAAACAAGAGAAGCAACAACAACAACAACAGAAAACACAGGTATGTGTTTGAAAATTTTCAAGGTAAAAAATTTTTATGGAGTGTTGTATTAAGTATCACGTTGTAATAATAAGTGGGTTAAAAATTAAAAGAACAAAATCCGTGAGAATAAATATTTATGTTTAAAGTGGAAACTTTAAAAGTAAAAATAGGAGAACGTTAAAAAAGAAAATAGAGTGAAAAGCTGTATCTATAAAGCGTACAGCTTTTGCGATAGTACCAGGAGCTTAATATATTGCCTTTTCCCCCATGTTGGGGTTTTACAGTTTGGGTGTTGTCCTCTTGTGCTTCTGGCTTGCATCCTGGGGGCGGGGCCTGCCAGGCTGTTTTTCAGTCCCTTCTATCTGGGTGAGTACCCGCCCCCTTCTTAGGGGCTGGGCTCCATGGCAACCAGGTTTTCAGGCTTTAGTTCTCTGGAGGGTTTGTTCTTTTGTGGCTTTTTGCAGCTTTTTAGGAAATCAGGTCATAGCAAGATGTCTGTGTCTAGACCTACTTCCCAGAGAAAGCCCCTAATTAGCAGCCCTCTGGACGATGGGTGGGCCCACAGCCTCTCCCCGTATCTTCTCCCTTGGCCGCATGTCACAACTGGGCGCAGCCACAGAATCTGGTTTGATTCATGTCTGAAGCCCCCGCTTGTTGTTTTGCTCCCGTGCCATGGAAATCACAACTGATTTTGGGTCATGTGACCTTGTCTCTGCTCAGGGAGTCTGTGGTGACCCCCACACAGGAGGGACTGAGGTCCTGTGGCCCTGCTCATCATGCTCAAGTCTGAAAAATCGCCTTCCCTGGGGGGTCCGCACCTGGCGCAATGTGTGGAGAAAAGCAGCAGAAAAAAGCAGCAGAGGAAAAAAAAAGTGGCGGAAAAAAAAATGGCAGTTTAAATAGACTCTGCCCCACCATGTTCCCTCATGTGACACCAGCACCGGGGTGCCCTTTCTCTCCACAGTTCTATATTCCAGTTTCTTCCACTGCCCCTCAGGCACTCCGCTTTTGTTTGTTTTTAATCAGAGGGCAATCTGCTGTTGCTCCCCAAACACAGAGCACTTTCATGCTGGGTTATTGCTTTTCAATGGGTCATCTCTGCGGGCTTCCTCCCCCGCGCCCCTTGTCTTTGGATATCCCTCTGCTCGCTCTCACTCTGCTCTACCTCTTTTTCAATGCTCTTCTTCCCCCGTAGTGATCCAGAAGTGTGAAATACTACATTTCAGGCTGATTTCATGAGTGCTCACAGTGTTCTTATAGTGTTTTTTGCAGGCATTGAGCTCACCTCAGGGGACTCCCCAAAATGGGGTCACCTGGCCTTCTGCCATCTTCCCCAACCTTCTTTATCTGATATTTCATTTGCAAATATATTCTCCCACTCTGTCAGTTGTCTTCTAGTTTTGTTAACTGTATTTTTTGCTATGTAAATCCTTCTTCTTTTGATGGAGCCCCATTTTTACCTTTGTTTCCCTTGCCTTTGGAGAGGCATCTAGCAAGAAGTTGCTGTCACTGAGGAGGAAGCTGTTGCTTTGCCTGGTTTCTCCTCCAGGATTTTGATGGACTCTTCTCTCACATTGAGGTATTCCATCCATTTTGAGTTTATCTTTGTGTAAGGTGTAAGAGAACAGTCCAGTTTCATTCTTCTGTCTGTGGCTGCCTAATTTTCCTAGCACCAATTATTGAAGAGACTGTCTTTATTCCATTCAATATTCTTTACCACTTTGTCAAAGATTAGTTGACCATAGAGTTGAGGGTCTATTTCTGGGATTTGTATTCTGTTCTATTGATCTGTGTGTCTGTTTTTGTTTCAGTACAATGATGTTTTGATGATCACAGCTTTGTAATAGAGCTTGAAGTCCAGAATTGTGATGTCACTAAGTATGGGTTTTTTTTCAACAATCCCCTGGCAATTCTGGGTTTTTTCTAAATGCTAAATACAAATTTTAGGATTATTTATTCCAGCTCTGTGAAAAAAGTTGATGATATTTTGATAGGGATTGCATTGGATATAGAGATTGCTCTACATAGCGTAAAAATTTTAACAATATTTGTTCTTCCAATTCATGAACATAGAATGTTTTTCCATTTCTTTGTGTCCTCCTCAATTTATTTCATGTGTGGTCTATAGGTTTCTGGGTGCAGATCCTTTGCCTCTTTGGTTAGGTTTATTCCCAGGTATCTTGTGCTTTTTAATGCAATGGTAAATGGAACTGATTCCTTAATTTCTCTTTCTTCTGTCTCATTATTAGTGTATAAAAATGCAACTGATGTCTGTGCATTGATTTTAAATCCTGCTACTTTGCTGTATGAGTTCTAGCAATTTTGGAGTGAAGTTTTTAGATTTTCCACTTAATATCATATCATCAGCAAAGAGTGAGAGTTTGACTTCTTCTTTGTCAAATTGGATGCATTTTATTCCCTTTTATTGTCTGATTGCTGAGGCTAGGAATTCTAGTACTATGTTGAACAAGAGTATTCAGAGTGGGTATTCCTGCAATGTTTCTGACCTTAAGGGAAAATTTCTCAATTTTCCCCCTTGAGAACGATATTTTCTGTGGGCTTTTATGATATTAAGGTAAATTCCCTGTATTCATACACTGTGGAAATTTTTAACTAAGAAAGGCTGTTGTACTTTGTCAAATGATTTTTCTGCATCTATTGAGAGGATCATAGGTTTCTTGTCCTTTATTTTATTATGTATTATGATGTATCACATTTATGGATTTGTGAATTTTGAACCACACTTACATCCCAGGAATAAATCTTATTTGGTCATAATGAATAATCCTTTTAATATATTGATGGATCTTATTGGCTAGGATCTTGGTGAGAATTTTGGCATCCACATTCATCAGATATATGAGTCTGTAATTATCATTTTTGGTGTGATCTTTGGTTTTGGGATTAAGATACTGCTGGCCTCATAGGATGACTTTGAAATCTTTCCTTCCTTTTCTATTTTTTGAAACAGCTTTGGAAGAATAGGTATTAGTTCTTCTTTAAATGTTTGGTAGAATTCTCATAAGAAGCCATCTGGCCCTTTACTCTTATTTGTTGGGAGTTTTTTGATTACTGATTCAATTTTCTTGCTGGTTATGGTCTATTCAGGTTTTCTATTTCCTCCTGCTTCAGTTTTGGTAGTTTATAGGTCTCTATGAATGCATCCATTTCTTCCAGATTGCCTAATTTGTTGGCATCTATTTGCTCATAATATGTACTTCTAATTTGGTGTATTTCTTCAGTGTTCATTGTGATCGCTCTTCTTTCGTTCATGATTTTATTAGTTTGTGTCCTCTCTCTTGTCTTTTGGATAAGTTTGGCCACTGGTTTATCAATCTTTTTAATTTTTTCAGAGAATTACCTCCTAGTTCCATTTATGTGTTCTACTGTTCTTTTGGTTGCTATTTCGTTGATTTTTGCTCTAATCTTTATTAATTCTCTTCTTCTGTGGGGTTTAGCCTTTATTTACTCTTCTTTCTCAAGCTCCATTAGGTGTAAGGTTTGGCTGTGTATTTGAGACCTTTCTTGTTTCTTGTGAAAGGCTTGTATTGCTCTTTTCTTCCCTCTTAAACCACCTTTGCTGCAACCCAATGGTTTTGAAGTGTTGTGTTTTCATTTTCATTTGTTTCCATGAATTTTTTAAATTCCTTTTTAATATTCTGGTTGACTCATTCATTTTTTAGTAGGATGTGTTTTAACCTCAATGTATCTGAGTTCTTCCTGAATTTCCTTTTGTGATTCAGTTTCAGTTTCAAAGTATTGTGGTCTGAAAATATGCAGGGAATGATCCCAATTTTTTGGTACCAGTTGAAATCTAATTTGTGGACCAGTATGTGATCTATTCTGGAAAATGTTTCATGTACACTTAAGAAGAATATTTATTCTGTTGCTTTAGGATGGAATGTTCTGAATATATCTGCGAAATCCATCTGGTTCAGTGTGTCATTAAAAGTCCTTGTTTTCTTGCTGATCTTCAGCCTAGATAATCTGCCCATTACAGTGAGTGGGGTTGTTAAAGTCCCCTACTCTTATTGTATAATTATCAATATGTTTCTTTAATTTTGTTATTAATTGGTTTATATAATTGGCTCCTGCCAAGTGTGGGGCATAAATATTTACAATTGTTAGATCTTCTTGTTGGATAGACCCTTTAATTATGATATAGTGTCTTTCTTCATCTCTTATTATGGTCTTTGGTTTAAATTCTAATTTTTCTAATATAAGGATTACCACCTCAGCAGCTTTGGATGTCTATTGCATGATACATTGTTTTTGATCTCCTCACATTGAATCTGGAGGTGTCTGTGGGTCTAAAAAGAATCTCTTGCAGACAGCATTTGGGTGGGTCTTATTTTTATATTCATTCTGCTGCCCTGTGTCTTTTGACTGGGGCATTTAACTCATTTACATTCAGAGTAATTATTGAAATATATGAATTCAGTGTCATTGTATTACCTGAAAAGTCAGTGTTTCTGTAGATTTTCCTTTCTAGTCTATGTCACTTTGGGGCAGTGTTTCTCCTTAAAGGATCTTTTTTAGTAGTTCTTCTGGTTTAGTCATAACAAACTCTTTTAGTTTCTGTTTGTCCTGAATGCTCCTTATCTCTCCCTCTCTTTTTTTTTTTGAGATGTGACATCTCTCAACCTTACAGAGGTTTCTTTTATTTATTATTAAAAATGCAATGTTCATTACAGAAAAATGGAAGGATAAAGAAGACACCAAGAATACCCATAGTCCTCCTCGTTTAGCTCAGGGTATATCCCTGCACACTGTTTCACACAGTAGTCTGCTTTCTTTTTTTTATTGTTACTTAAATTTTTTGGTCCAGTGTTCCAAGATTCATTCCCCATTCCCCACACCCAATGCTCCATGCTTTAGGTGTCCCCAGTACCCACCACCAGGCTCTCCCATCCCTCCATCCCCCTCCCTCCAAGTCCCTCAGTTTGTTTCTGTGTCCAAAGTCTCTGTTGTTTCATTTCTTTCCCTGGATTACCTAGTTCCCCTTTACTTTCCTTCTCCCACTGTCCTCCAGGTTACCCCTCATGCACCGTAAGTACGTGAAACCATGTGATACTTGACTTTCTCTTCTTGGCTTATTTCACTCAGCATAATCTCTTCCAGTCCAGTCCATGTTGCTACAAAAGTTGGATATTCATCCTTTCTGATGGAGACATAGTGTTCCATTGTATATATGTACCACATCTACTTTATCCATTCATCTGTTGATGGGCACCTTGGCTGTTTCCACAGTTTGGCGATTGTGGCCATTGCTGCTATAAACATTGGGGTACATATGGCCCTTCTTTTCACTACATCTGTATCTTTGGGGTAAATGCCCAGTAGTGCAATTGCAGGGTCATAGGGTAGCTCTATTTTCAATTTTTTAAGGAATCTGCACACTGTTTTCCAAAGCAGCTGCACCAGATTACATTCCCACCAACAGTGTAACAGGGTTCCCCTTTCTCCGCAGCCTCTCTAACACTTGTTGTTTCCTGTCTTGTTAATTTTGGCCATTCTGACTGGTGTAAGCTGGTATCTCAGTGTGGTTTTGATTTGAATTTCCCTGATAGCTAGTGACGCTGAACATTTTTTCATGTGTCTGTTAGCTGTTTGTATATCTTCTATGGAGAAGTGCCTCTTCATGTCTCTTGCCCATTTTTGATGTGTTCATCTTGTTTTTGGGTGTTGAGTTTGAGTAGTTCTTTATAGATCTTGGATACCAGCCCTTTGTCTGTAGTGTTATTTGCAAATATCTTCTCCCATTCTGTGGGTTGCCTCTTTGTTTTGTTGACTGTTTCCTTTGTTGTACAAAAGCTTTTTATTTTGATGAAGTCCCAGAAGTTCATTTTCACTTTTGTCTCCTTTGCCTTTGGAGACGTGTCTTGAAAGAAGTTGCTGTGGCCGATGTCAAAGAGTTACTGCCTATGTTCTTTTCCAGGATTTTATGGATTCCTGCCTCACATTGAGGTCTTTCATCCATTTCAAATTTGCCTTTGTGTGTGGTGTAAGAGAATGGTCTAGTTTCATTCTTCTATATGTAGCTGTCCAATTTCCCCAGCATCATTTATTGAAGAGACTGTCTTTGTTCCACTGGATATTTTTTCCTGCTTTGTCAAAGATGATTTGACCATAGATTTGTGGGTCCTTATATGGGCTCTCCATTATGTTCCATTGGTCTATTTCTCTGTTTTTGTACCAATACCACGCTGTCTTGGTAATCACAGTTTTGTAATAAAGCCTAAAGTCAGGTAATGAGATGCCCCCAGCTTTGCTTTTCTTCTTCAGCAATTCCTTAGCAATTTGGGGTCTTTTTTGGTTCCATATAAATTTTAGGATTGTTTGTTCCAATGTTTTGAAGAATGTTGGTGGAATTTTGATCGGAATGGCATTGAAAGTATAGATTGCTCTGGGCAGTATAGACATTTTGACAATGTTTATTCTTCCGCTCGATGAGCATGGAATGCTCTTCCATCTTTTTGTGTCTTCTTCAATTTCTTTCATGAGTGTTCTGTAGTTCCTCAAGTACAGATCCTTGACTCCTTTGGTTAGGTTTATTCCTAGGTATCTTATAGTTTTTGGTGCTATAGTAAACGGAATCGATTCTCTGATTTCCCTTTGTATATTTTCATTGTTAGCGTATAAGAAGGCAACTGATTTCTGTGCATTGATTTTGTATCCTGCCACATTACCGAATTGTTGTATGAGTTCTAGTAGTTTGGGAGTAGAGTCTTTTGGGGTTTCCACATAGAGTATCATGTCGCCTGCAAAGAGCGAGAGTTTGACTTCCTTTTTGCCAAGCTGGATACCTTTTATTTCTTTCTGTTGCCTGATTGTTGTTTGCTAGGACTTCTAACACTATGTTGAACAGTAGTGGTGAGAGTGGGCATCCTTGCCTTGTTCCTGATCTCAGAGGAAAGGCTGTCAGTTTTTCCCCATTGAGGATGATATTCGCTGTGGGTTTTTCATAGATAGATTTTATGAGGTTGAGAAATGTTCCCTCTATCCCTATACTTTGGAGGGTTTTGAGCAGGAATGGATGTTGTATTTTGTTGAATGCCTTTTCTTTATCAATTGAGAGTACCATGTGGTTTTTCTCACTTCTCTTATTGATTTGTTCTATCACGTTGATTGTTTTGCGAGTGTTAAACCTCCCTTGCATCCCTGGGATAAAACCCACCCAGTTATTATGGATTATCCTTTTAATGTATTGATGGATCCTGTTAGCAGGATCTTGTTGAGAATCTTGGCATCCGTATTCATCAGTGATATTGGTCTGAAGTTCTCCTTTTTGATGGGGTCTTTGGTTTGGGGATTAGTGTGATGCTGGCTTCATAGAGAGTCTGGAAGTTTTCCTTATGTTTCTATTTTTTTGAAAGAGCTTCAGGAGAATAGCTGTTATTTCTTCCTTGAATGTTTGGTAGAATTCCCCAGGGAATCCGTCTGAGTGTTTCAGTTCTTCTTTGATTTCTTTGTTTATCCACATATTCTTGAGCAGGATTGTCTTTATCTTCCAAGTATTTGATTTTCTCCTGAACTTTTTATGGTGGTTGAATTCCAGTTTCACAGCATTGTGGTCAGAGAATATGCAGGGAATAATTTCAATCTTCTGGTATCGGTTGAGCCCTGATTTGTGATCTAGTATATGGTCTATTCTGGAGAAAGTTCCATGTGCACTCGAGAAGAATGAGTATTCTGCTGTTTTAGGGTGAAAAGTTCTGAATATATCTATGAGATCCATCTGGTCCAATGTGTCATTCAAGGCTCTTGATTCTTTGTTGATTTTCTGTTTAGATGATCTGTCCATTGCTGAGTGCTGTGTTAAGATCTCCTACAATCAATGTATTTGCATCAATATGATTCTTTATTTTGTTTAACAGTTGGCTTATGTAGTTTGCTGCTCCCATGTTGGGGGAATAAATATTTACAATTGTTAGATCTTCTTGATGTATAGACCCTTTAAGAATGATGTAATGTCCTTCTGTGTCTCTTACTACAGTCTTTAGACTAAAATCCAATTTGTCTGATATGAGAATTGCTACCCCAGCTTTCTTTTGGGGTCTATTGGCATGAAAGATGGTCTTCCATCCCCTCACTTTCAGTCTGGAAGTGTCTTTAGATTCCAGATGAGTCTCTTGTAAATAGCATATGGATGGGTCCTGTCATTTTATCCCGTCTGCAACCCTGTGTCTTTTTTTGGAGCATGTAGGCCGTTCACATTGAGAGTGATTATTGATAGATACGTTTGTATTGACATCATGTTGCCTATGGAGTTCATGTTTCTATAAATTACCTCTGTAGATTTCTGTTTTGTGTCGCTCTTAGGTTCGTTTCTCCTCTATAGAACCCCTCTTAGCATTTCTTGTAGTGCTGGCTTGGGGGTTGCATAATCTTTTAGACCTTGGTGGTCTTGGAAGCTCTTTATTTCTCCTTCCATTTTGAAAGTCAACCTTGCTGGGTACATTATCCTTGGTTGCATATTTTTGTCATGTAACTTCCTGAATATGTCTTGCCAGCCATTTCTGCCTTGCCAGGTTTCTGTGGAAAGGTCTGATGTTATTCTGATGGTCCTCCTTCTATAGGCAAGGGATCGCTTTCTCCTAGCTGCCCTTAAGACATATTCTTTGTTTTTATGATTCGAGAATTTTACTATTATATGCCTGGAGGTTTTTCTGGTCTCATTGATCTTGGGGGGTGTCCTCTCTGCTTCTAGGACATGAACATTTGTTTCATTCCCCAGATTTGGGAAATTTTCATCCATGATTGTTCAACAATATTTTCTAGGCTTCTCTCTCTCTCAACTCCTTCAGGGATTCCAATAATTCTGA
>PITA01027849.1:0-20295 GCA_004023965.1 Spilogale gracilis | reverse complement strand
AATCATATATAAGGTCATCCCTGGAAAAACTCGGGGCTCTCAGCTGCTGACCGGTTTGGGGGTCAGGCTGTGAGTCCGAGCATGCCCGAATAAACCCTTTGCTTTTGCATGGAACTGGTCTCTCAGAGTCTTCCTTGATAGGTGCGGCGTTCTAAGGCTCCCAGCCGACTGCCCTCTTGGGTGGTCGACTCTTACAACATTATCCCAGTTAATCCTGCTGTGAGTGTCATTTGGGTTGAGCCTGCCTTGCCTCCGAAACCCATCAGCTGAATACGGGAAGTTTCCATGTGGTCTCTGCTCCTTTGCGTACACATGAATACACACATATTCACAGATGCACCAACACTCACACACACAGAGCAAGACTGGGAACTCATCAGTCAATTCCACCATTTCTATCCCTCATTCTTTCCATTGTGTCTTTCCCTTAATTTATCTATATCTGGCTTCCCCTAAGTGTATTTGTTCTTTTATAACTTGAGCAGAATGTTTTGTATGTCGGTTTGTCTTCCTTATTTAATAAAGAAAATATTTAAAAATTAAATAAAAATATTTGCTTTTTGGTAAAGTTTTGGTAAAACACACACACACACACACACACATTATATTATATTATAGGGGCACCTAGGTGGCTCAGTTGGTTGGGCGACTGCCTTCAGCTCGGGTCATGATCCTGGAGACCCGGGATGGAGCCCCACATTGGGCTCCCTGCTTGGCAGGAAGCCTGCTTCTCCCTCTCTCACTCCCCCTGCTTGTGTTCCCTCTCTGGCTGTGTTTCTTTCTGTCGAATAAATAAAATCTTTAAAAAAAACAAAAACATTATATTATAAGCCATTCTGGTTGACATTACTGTCAGACCATTCTGTAATATCAGTTTTAATTTTTTCTTTGACCAAAGAGGTTTTTAGAGGATATTTTTATTTATTTGCTTTTTGAGGTCAAAATGGTGGAACTTTTGATATTATTATTCACTTGTGATTTTACTGTATTTGGGTCAGTGAATGTGGTCTGTGCTACTTCTATACCTAGAACTCAATGTTTTGTCTGTAGCCTATTTTGAGAGCCATTTAGAAATAGGGGACAAACTAAAAAAAGCCTGCAAATTTGAGCCAGCTGTTCCATACCTAAAGCTTATGCTGTGAATGTAAATGAAACAATTTTAAAAAATGAATGTATGTGGATATTTGTCACAATGCTGTTTATTAAGATAAAATTAGGGGCGCCTGGGTGGCTCAGTCATTAAGCATCTGCCTTGGGCTCGGGTTATGATTTCTGAGTCCTGGGATCCAGGCCCGCTTCGGCTCCATGCTCGGCAAGGAAACCTGCTTCTCCCTCTCTCGCTCCCCCTGCTTGTGTTCCCTCTCCAGCTATGTTTCCCTCTGTCAAATAAATACATAAAATCTTAAAAAAAAAAAAAAAGATAAAATTAGAAAATTTCTAAATATCTCCCAATAGGAGCCTGATTACCTAAAATACAATGCATTCTAATTAAGGAACATAAATGCAGTCATTAATAATGATAATGTAGATGAATACTTGCTAAGAAGGAAAAGAGTTTATAATTTGTTTAAAAAGCACAACAGTATAGGTATAATCTTTTTAAATTGTATTACTATTTTATTTATTTTTATTATCTCAATTTAGGGGTTTCTTTTTTTTGCCTTTACTGAGGTACAATTGACAAATAAAATTGTAGTATATTTAAAGTGTACAATATGATTTGATATATACATTGTAAAAGGATTCTCATAATCAAGTTCATTAACATATCTGTCCCCTCACATGTTTATCTTTTTGAGGGCGTTGAGATCACTTAAGTTTAGCTGTCTTGGTAAATTCCAAGTATACAGTACAGTATTATCAACTACAGTTATCATAGGGGATTTTTCTTTTCCTTTTTTTCTTTTTAGAGAGAGAGTGCGTGTGCACACACAAGGGGGAGAGGGGCTGAGGGAGAGGAAGAGATAGAATCTTAGTGGAACCCAACATGGGGCTCAGGGCTGGATCTTTCCACCCTGGAATCATGACCTGAGCTGAAATGAAGAATTAGGCCCTTAACAGACTAAGCCACCCAGGCGCCCCTAGTTACCATCTTATACATTAGATCCTCAGACACATTCATTTTATCAATGAAAGCTTGTACTCTTGCCAACCTCTTCCCAGCTCCCAAGCCCCTGGAAGCTACTATGATACTCTGTTTCTATGAATTCAATGTTGTTGTTGTTGTTTTTTCAAAAAAGATCCCACGCATGAGTGATACTGTGTACCGTACTTATCTTGCTCTGTCTGGTTTATTTCATTTAGCACAATTCCTCAAGGTGGATCCATGTGTGGAACATATTTATACTAAAAAATCATTCATTCTTTACCTGCAATAAATTACAACTACATAAATTACCTTTGTCTGTCTTTACATTTCCCTGGTGACTTGGCCCTCCCTAATGTGTTCCTGTTTTGCAGAATTTGCTGACAAAAGTCCTCCCATTTACAATCCCTCTTTCATCTACATTGTAACAGTCTCTGCAGTGGTCCCATCCAACTTATTTTGCTCTTTTGTCCACAGAACGTTCATTAGTGAGAAATTGCTGGACAACCACATGGCCAGCTAGGACATCCCTATGTACTGGCTGTTACTGATCAGCTCCATTCCAGAAGCTTGGGGCTCCTCGGACAGCTCAGGACTCAATGCAAAGCAGGAAGGTCGGGTAGCAGTCATGCACAAAGAAAAGTAATTTTCTTTCAGTGATATTCTCTTTTTCCGGAGTGGACTAGTTTCAGGCTTGGCAACAGAAGGAAGTCCTTGGAGGCTTGGCTGACAAGACAGAGGGGTGTCTCATTTCTAAATCCTCCAATCTGTTGTGATGTTGAACTCCCAAACCTGAAATGTTGGGGGTCTAAAGGGGATAGGAAGCTCCAAGGCACGGTTTGCTTTCCTGATGACTAGATTCGCTTCTTGCTTTAGAAGGTGGCCCCTTTACAGAGGTGGTGGCTTATCTGGTATATGAAGGCCTTAGGAAAATTCCTAGCTATGAAGAGTCTTATTCCCAAAAAAGGGCAACCAGAGTTTGGGCCTCGATTCCTATTGTGCAGGAAGCCCCTAAGAAGTCCCATGAATGGCAGAAGCATTTATTCTTTTCTCTCTCTCTTTTGCAGCTTTATTGAGGTACAATTGATATACAAAAATGGCACATATTCAATGTATACGTTTTGATGAGTTTGGATATGTACATACTTCTGTGATACCATCACCACAATCACGGTAAGCAAACATACCTAGCACCTTTGTAAGTTTCCAAACTTCTCCATCTTCGGTCAGTTTCTCCCAGAGGGGATGCAAAGGAATGCCTGCAGTATATTCAGTGCTGTGCCATGGATAGAGTGGGATGTTCGGCCCCAAGCAGCAGCACTCCCTGTTGGTTCTGCTCCCTGATAATGCACTCCAGGGGGAGCCTACTACCGTAGTATCTGCCTGGATAGGTAGGGGAAGGCAAATGACATCAGGCAGGGTCCTATAAAGGAAGATACACACTTTTCAAAAGGAGATAACTGAACCGAACTCAGTGAGATGATTTGCAGAGATATGAGCAAGATGAAGCAATCGATACGGAATGGTGAGGTGCCCCGGGATTAGTGAAGAGGGGAGAGCTGTTTCCAATCCTGAAAAAACAACAGGAAAGAACAAAGTTACTGGACGAGCTGAAGATGTGAATGAGGGCCCAGAAGGAGTGGTTTCCACAGAGAAACACAGCATGGTAAAACCCCAGCTGGTGGACATTAGATACCCCACTTTCTCTTTTCTCCCTTCTTCCCCAGTCTCCTACCAATGCTTCCCAGTGGCCAAACCCAACCAAAAGCCAGATGACGAGGGAGATCATGTGGAGCAGTTCACAGAGATCAGCCTCCAGGGGCACAGAACAGTGCTTAGGTCAGAGACTGATTTTTCCCTTCCTTCTGGAGACTGTTTCCCACCACCACCCTCCTCCCCGCCCCACCCCTGCTAAAAAAAAAAGTAAGCCTATACACCAAGTGCATCTTGCATCAGCCACTCAAACAATGTCTCTCAGGCACTTACAGGAACAGACTGACCTGGTTAAGTCTCAAAAGAACACAGTAGGACCCCAGATTCCAGCAGCCACTAGTGGCTTCCCCAGACCTGCAGGCTATCGAATTGGTGGATGCCATTATTTGGAACCCTGGCCAGGGGTAGGAGACATTGTTTCAGTGATAAGCTTTCGTATAATAAACCATCCTTGGCCACACCTTCAGTAGTCACCATTTTCAAATCCACCAATAGTGGACATTTTCTGCAGGTTCACCCACCCCATGCCCAGAAGGTTCATATCAACTTTGGAGATTGCATAGAAACAAGAAGCATGTAACAGACAGAATGACAGACTTGTTTCACAAACTCAGGAACATTTAAAGGCTCACTTAAGGGAGGGGGTTGAGGGGACCAAGTCCCAGAGCTGGTTTATAGGACTGCTGGAAGTGTGCCTTTAAATCTCTTACATCCACTCCAAATTTCTTATTAGCCAGGGTTTTTGCTGCACTGCAGTAGAGAAATCCATCCCAGATTTTGCATCAACCCATCAGGCTGGTGGCCTTTCAGAGCTGCAGTGGCAGCGCCTAATTTCCACATATCCCTGTAATTTTATCCTTCTCCCTGCTTTCAGCTGGAAAGTAAGCATACTCTTGAATTCTTCTGGGCCCAGCAGAGGCAGGCCTCCTTTGGACCAATGGCCTGCAGTCTTTGGGCCTGATGTTTTTCTTTTGGGTGTCACATTTGTTTGGATCTTTTGGGGTCTGGAGGGTTCCGACCCTGTCCTCCTGCCCCCTCATCTGCTGGGCTCCCAAATGCCCAGGCTGCCTCACCACAACTGGGACAGCTGACACCAGAGTTCGAGCTGTCCTCTCCCATGCCCGCCCTGCAACTGGACAGCACCCCCTGAGAACCACCTGAGGCTTCCTGCCCCTGGGGGGGCCCAGCTGGACAAGGCCATTTCCAAAAACACTTAGCAAGAGACAAGGTGCAGTGTGACCCTCCTGCAGCAGTCTCCCAGGGGCCCAGGACACAGGCTACCAACGGCTTGCAGTATAAATACAAAAGGCTGGGGGGAGGGGCTACAAGCGGAGCAGAGAGCCCAGAGGCCTCTGCCCATCTCACTCCCCATCCCTGCTCCAGCTTGGGGCTTTTATCATCCCCCGCTGAGCTGTGCACTAGGCGCACTAGGCAGGGCAGAAGACTGGACACATCCCAGAAAGTGCTCAGTAGAAAGGGCCCCTAAACTAGTTTTACATATGGGGGACGGGGCAAGGCTAGGCCACCATTCAGTGGAAGCCTCTAGAACCCAGTATCTGGTGACTTTTGTCAAGCCTCCCAGTACCTTCACATCTGCTGATGCAGCTAGCTGCTAAACCCTGACAGTGAGGGAGAAAATGAGCCTCCAGAGCCCCGCGGATTGTCTCTCCCCTGCCCAACAGTTAGGGGCTATATCACTCACCTTCTAAAGAGTAAGGGCATCAAAGTGGGAGCAGTGAGCACTGTGTGCTTGACTCTTTTTGGGCCTGAGCCCACCCTTTGCCTGTGTAAGATATGAATGAGTGTCTGAGGTAATAGGGTCAGTGGTCAAAGGAACGAGGCTGATACAAAAGCGACAGTCAAGCAGAGCTTTATTTCGTGCCAAGCACTGAGAATTATACTGGCCTGGGCCAAGGTCGCCCCTAGTGAGAGAATGACCACGCCTAATTTCTCAGGCTCGCTTTTATAGGGCAACCCCCCAAATCACAAGCTGACCAGAGTTGATATGCATTTCCATTGTATAGGGGAAAACTGCTCCCCGGAGCTGACCTGACTCAGGTAGCTTGCCTGAGTTAATTTGCACTTCCATTGCTCCTGGAACCCAGAGGTTGAGGGCATTTGGGCGTTGCCCCCTGATCCCAAGTAGCCCTTAGGAGCTGCCCATTCTTAGTTTGCATCTCCATACTTCCCAGGCCAGGAGGTTAAGGGGGTTAACTGATTGGATGTTTCCCCCAATCTGGTTCTCCTTTGTTTTCCAGGGGCTGTTTGCCCATGTTTCCTGGAGCTGTTTTTCTGAGTAAATAGCAAGGTGGCTTGGACTTCTAAATAAGTCCTTACTTGAGGGATTTACCAGAAGAGTGGAGGGGAAACTGGAAGCCCAGGAAACCCCCGGGATTGTCTATAGGTGGGGTATTGTGCACTAGAAACTCTATACCACAGACATAAGTGACACTGGCATTCTAAAGAAAACACATAGGTGTACTTATTTCTCAAGCGTTATCTATTCCTAAGAGTAGAGAAAGCTTTTCTTTAAAAATGCCATGGATGAACCATTCTTTCAGAATCTCGTGCTTTCTTTCTTTCTTCTTTTTTCTTTTCCTTTTTTTTTTTTTTTAGAGATTTTATTTATTTATTTGACAGAGAGAAACACAGCCAGAGAGGGAACACAAGCAGGGGGAGTGAGAGAGGGAGAAGCAGGCTTCCCGCTGAGCAGGGAGCCCGATGTGGGACTCATCCCGGGGTCTCCGGGATCATGACCTGAGCCGAAGGCAGTCGCTTAACCAACTGAACCACTCAGGCGCCCCACTTCTTTTTTCTTTAAAGATTTCATTTATAGGGCACCTGGGAGGCTCAGTCGTTAACTGTCATGATCCCAGGGTTCTGGGATGGAGCCCCAGGGGCTCTGTTAGGCAGGAGGCCTGCTTCTCCCTCTCTCACTCCCCCTGCTTGAGTTCCCTTTCTGGCTGTGTTTCTCTGTGTCAGATAAATAAATAAAATCTTAAAACAAAACAAAACTTCTCAGTATTTGTCAGGGAAGGTGGTGATCCGCCTCTCCCGCCTCGCCCAAGCCACCGGAAAACTTTGGTGGAGGTACCTGTGAATGTGAATGAAAGCCCCTCTGGGCTTTCCCTGCCTGGAATCCGGAAAGCCATGTACCCTGTGGGTCAGGGCAATATGTCCTTTGTGTGCTTATTCAAGACAGATTGTTTCCTCCCGGTAATCGGTAATAATCGTATCTCTGTATCTCTTACCTGTATTTCTTGATCCCTGTGCCTCAATGGTCTCAACTTCTGTGAGTTTAAGCAATCACTCTGTATCCTGCAGTAACAATACTAATCCTGTCTCTAGGGCGGGTGCGAAAGCAGTTTAAGATTTAACTGCACCACCCAAAGTCCTTACTTTTGAATAATAAAAGACTGGGACCCCGGTCAGTCAAGAGAGACTGAGAGGCTGAGAGACAAAGGCAGAGGGCCTACGAGGAGGCAGCAAGAGAGCCAGCAAAGAGACAGAAGCAATGCGAGGAGAGAGCAAGAAGAAAAGAGAAGAAGAGAGAGAAGTAGAGCGAGAAGGCCTAAGCCAGAGCTAGAGAGCTAGAACTAGAAAGCCAAAGCTAGAAAGCCAGAGCGCGAGGCTGAGCCTCCTTCATAGGTCTCTCCTGACTGACCTCAGGTCTGTCAGCTTGCATCAGATTTCCGTGTCCATGTCGTTATTTTGCCCGCCAGACATCCCGAGGTTCGGGACCCACATCTCTGCCGAGGCTGGCCCCCGGCGGTGACAAGTATTAAAGGGCTAACAACTATAGAGCCCTACATATTTGACTTTCAAATCTCTTATTGTTGCCTTGGTTAAATAAAAATAATTTTTGTAATGATCTGTAATATTATGCAGGCGTGAGCCATAGCTTCCTAAAGTTTTAACAAACTTCCGAAGATTTAAATTGTAAATGAATTCTCTTTTAACTCTTTAGGCCTTTTTCCTTGGTATGCTGAGTTACTCAGGAAGTACTGTTAAATAGTAAGCCTTAGGTTACATTTGGGTAAATGCTCTAACTATTCTAAAGATAATATGCATTTCCTGAAGTTTTACTGTGTGGATATTTTGGCTGTTGAGGTGTTATGTGTCACAGAAATAATCTGATTTCTTTTTTTTTTTTTAATGTTTTATTTATTGGAGAGAGAGAAACACAGCCAGAGAGGGAACACAAGCAGGGGGAGTGAGAGAGGGAGAAGCAGGCTTCCTGCCGATCAGGGAACCCGATGTGGGACTCAATCCTGGGTCTCCGGGATCATGACCCGAGCCGAAGGCAGTCGCTTAACCAACTGAACCACCCAGGTGCCCCTCTTTTTTTTTTTTTTTTTTTTAAGATTTTATTTATTTATTTGACAGAGAGATCACAAGTAGGCAGAGAAAGAGGAGGAAGCAGGCTCCCCGCCAAGCAGAGAGCCTGATGTGGGCCTGATCCCAGGACCTTGAGATCATGACCTGAGCCGAAGGCAGAAGCCTTAACCCACCAAGCCACCCAGGCGCCGGAAATAATCTGATTTCTTTGCCCAGCTCTGTTGTAAATGCTCATCAGCTCTGGGACCATGTCTATTCTGAGTTTTTGTCATTGATAACTGTACTAATTCTCTTGTAAAGTGAGATTCATCTTCAAAGAAGTCCATAAAAAGGACCCTTTAGACAAAAATACAGGTGATTTGATATCTTTAAAATCCTAAAACTAGGGGCACCTAGGTGGCTCAGTTGGTTAAGTGACTGCTTTCGGCTTAGGTCATGATCCTGGAGACCCAAGATGGAGTCCCACATCGGGCTTCCTAAAAAAAAAAAAAAAAAAATTGGAACTTGACTACTGCAGCGGCTCATTTACCAGGTTCTTTTGCTAAGCAAGGCGTCTTGAGTTTGATTAACAAGATTTTCTACTTGATGTTCAACTCTCATTTTGGGGCGCCTGGGTGGCTCAGTTGGTTGGGCGACTGCCTTCGACTCAGGTCATGATTCTGGAGACCTGGGATCGAGCCCCACATCGGGCTCCCTGCTTGGTGGGAAGCCTGCTTCTCCCTCTCTAAGTCCCCTTGCTTGTGTTCCCTCTCTCGCTGTGTTTCTCTCTGTCAAATAAATAAAAAAATCTTTAAAAAAAAAAAAGGAGAGAGAGAGAGAAACATGGAGCCTTAAAGCCACTTACAACTGTTGGCCTGATAACCTTGCTTACAGAGTTCCCAGCAACCTCACCAGGTGAGTAAAACATGTCACCCCCTGGCAGGTGCAGGAACCTCAACGGAAAAGGAATTCACCCAAATCTACAGGTACTGCAGGCATGTCTGATGGCAAGTACTTGGCTGGTCTTCTGGCCTGGAGAGGCTACTAAGAGTTCATCCTAGGGATTCCTTACAAAAAGTTCGAGCTAAGCAGATTCTAAAAGATCAACATGATCAAGCACTGTTCATGCTGAGCTTATGTAAATAACTACGCCAAGTTCGTTAAAACTGGACTTTGTTTTTCCAAAGAAATTAGTCCTGATTTGGCTATCTCTGGAAATGAGGATTATTTTAGAGAGAAAAATTAGGTTTCAGTGACCTACTTTGCAGATGTTAAATCCTAGTTTTGATTGTCCTTAGGTATTACCTTAAGCAAGATAAGTTGAGGTAAGCTTCACAGAAACAGTTTTTCTATTTCTGCACAATAGCTCATGTATAGATAATCTTGCTTGTTTTTCTGTGGGGCTAATAACAGGACCCCATATGCATGATTATCCAAACAAATGGAAAATGGGATTGATTACCCAACAATTTATAACTTAACTATCCCCTTGACCAATTCTATGTGGCTGGGATAATAAAATCATTCCCTAAAAGCCAGAAGCATACCCCCACTCCATAGGGTTAACTATGGACTTGTGAAGATAATGGATGACCCCACTTTCCTGATGATTGGATTGGATGATGCACTTGGGAATCATTCCCCTTATCTCTTGACAAGTTTTCTCCACTTGCCAGTGATACTTTATAATTAGGATATTGTTTAGACTGGAGGCTGGACCTCCAAAAGGGCTTCTTAATGGTTTCATCCCTTAGTAATATTTATTTTAGAAGCCACCTCTATTGAGGTACAATTGCAAACAAAGGCATTAGCTAAGCATACTTCTGGTAAAAGGAGCCTCAAAGCTATGGGACTGTTCCTGACTATAATGACTTCACAGCTGGTCCAGAATGTCTTAGAGAACAAAGGCCACCACCAGTAGATGACAGGAGGCCGACTTAATAAATGCTAGGTTATGCTTATAGATAATGCCTGAAATAACACTTAAAACCTGTCAAACTTTAAATACAGCTACCCTTAATACCTGGACCTAACCGTCATAGTTTCTATAGAGCGTAACTGTTGAGAGGTTATTGACGTTGTTTATGCTAGTTGACCAGATTTAAGATACCCCTATGGAGAATACAAATAAAATTTGGTTTACTGATGGCCACAGTTTCAAGTTTCATGGAAAAAGGAATAAGAGAAGCTGGGTATGCTATAGTGCTCACTCATGCTTTGCTTTGCCAAAGCCTTAAAAATTAATACTTATACTGTTTCAAATATGCCTTCTTAGTCTTAACATGCCCATGGAGCAATTTAAAGAAAAGGAGACTATTATCAAGCTCTAACTCCTCAACCAAATATGGGCCTGAAATTACTACACATGTAAAGAATGGCCCTCCCAAACCGAGTAGCCCTTGAAATCCTGACTACACTAACGAAAGGCCCAGTATTACATGACTGGCTCCTGGCTGAGACCCAGTGGCTAAGCAACTGACTTGTGGCCATGGTTTCCCCAGGCTGGATAGGCCACTGTGCTCTGGGTTTTGCCTGAATGCACAGACACATTATTAAAACCATTACCAACCCAGCCAACCTTCCAAATTTAAATGATGGTGAACACACTGTATGTCTCATTGGTATGACCAAATCACATGCAGTTTTTTAAAGATTTTATTTATTTATTTGACAGAGGGAGATCACAAGTAGGCACAGAAGCAGGCAGAGAGAGAGGAGGGAGCAGGCTCCCCACTGAGCCAAGAGCCCAATCCTGGCCTCGATCCCAGGACCCTGAGATCATGACCTGAGCCGAAGGCAGAGGCTTTAACCCACTGAGCCACCCAGGCACTCACTAACATGCATTTTTATTCCCTCTTGGGGACCGGAGGATGTTTAACACATGGAAGCTCTTTGAAGTACACGGTCAAGGCCCTCAGTGACACCCAAAACAGCATTTCTCTATTAAATAACCAAACACAAAAATATGAAGCGGTTTTACAAAATAGAATGGCATTAGATATTTTAATTGCTATACAGGGTGGAAGTTGTGCAGTCACAAAAACAAGATGTCCCAGATCATCGCAAAATATTTCTGGGGTTCTGACATATTCAAATTAGCACTTTATTTCTTTTATTTTTTAAATATTTTATTTATGTATTTGTCAGAGACACAGTGAAAGAGGAAACACAAGCGGGGGGTTGGAAGGGGGAAAAGCAGACTTCCCACCAAGCAGGGAGTCCAATGCAGGCCTTGATCCCATCCGATTAGGAGCTGAGCCGGAGGTAGACGCTTAAGGACTGAGCCACCCAGGGGCCCCTCAAATTGGCACTTTAAACAGTCCCTCTCTCTCCTTTAATGATTGATTAAACTGGACAGAAAAGGATCTTTTTTGTCAACTCTCAAAGGACTCTTGAGCATTTTCTTTTTGTTACACTAACCATATTTTGCTGTTTTCTCCCAGGTCTCTCCACCTGGTGTCGAAAATCCTTCACTGCCATAACTTAAGACAGATCATCCTTTCCACGCAGGAAGATCCACTTGATCAGTCTCCCCTGAACTCAGTTGCCTCTGACTTTTGCAACTCTTACATACATTAAGTCCCAACTGACCAATATTGACCCATCGGTAGGAACATCTCTACGCCCCTATTCAGCAGGAAGAAGTTACAACAGAAGATGAGAACTTCCACCTTAAACCTTAGAAGATTTAAGGGTCAAAATTGTTCCCTAGGTAATGATGAGGGAACAGAAGGCTAGCTGAGGACAAAGCCCGAGCTGACACCCTGCAACCTCCCTCCTACCTCCTCCACTCCTGGGTGGACACGTGTGACAGCCTTCCCTGAATCTCCCAACTATCTTAATGGTAATACCTTGCTAGAGGGAGAAAAACAACCTTAACAGGGCAAGAGCAAGGCTTCTGATATCTTGTAGGTCCTCTTTAGCATATGAAAGTTCTTTTGAAACTTCCCTTTTTCCCTACCTCCCCCAACCCTGGCCTATATAATCTGCCACCTGTCACAACCCCTGTGCACCACTTTTTTCCGCCCGGGATCTGATATACGTGCTTTTAACCACCATTTTTGCACCAAAGATGTCTCAAGAATTCTTTCTTGGCCCTCTGCTCTGGACTGCACCCCACTGAACCTCACCTGTATTGCAAAACCCCATCACAAGGAGGCCAGTCTTTACCTGATAGCAGGATTTTTAAGATCAAAATATACAGAAGATAAAACATTAGTACGTGTGTGTGGTGGGGAGAGGAGTTAAAAATATTAGACTAAATACAAAGCATTAATGGTATGGTGAATTGAGGAAATGGAGCAGTTTGAGGTGGGTGCTGGAATAATTTCCACTTTTCTAAATAGTTGGAAGGAAACCCTATCTAAGATATGGAAATGTTTGGAAAACTTAGTAATGGGTTTTTGGATAGGCTTAGGGAATTAATATTGATAGAATACCTAGCCAGATACTTTACACAGACAGGGCTTCATTACCATCCATAAACCACTTAAGAGGAGGGGGAGATTTAGAGAGGAGT
This sequence comes from Spilogale gracilis, assembly GCA_004023965.1. Lineage (NCBI taxonomy): Eukaryota > Metazoa > Chordata > Mammalia > Carnivora > Mephitidae > Spilogale > Spilogale gracilis. Next base: position 7,660 of record PITA01027849.1, on the reverse strand, counting down.
CCATCGGCTCCTAGAATTTAGGCATAGATAGCTAGTCCATTTCACCTCTACTAAAGGAAATGACCTATGTGACGCCCAGTTCTCACTGGGCTCACCAAAGTCCCTTATAGGAGACCGCCTTTGGAAAAGGAAAGGAAAAGACGGTTCAGGGAAGTGTATTCCTTAGCTCAGGATCCATGACCCTTTCCCACCAGCAAAGCTAAGGATGGGCTATCACCGTGCCTCAACGATGCCCACTGGCAGGCTCGACTCATCTCTTCACACCCAAGGGACTGAACCCTCGGAGATTAAACTATGGGGGTAAAAATCAATTTAATATTTATACTTTGCATTGCCCTAATAGGTTAAAAAATCACGGTGAACACCAAGTTGAGAGCGGCTGACCTTAAGGTTCAGTCCCTGTGCACCTATCACTCAGGGAAGGGGTTAAAATTATGCCCTCCTCGGTCATTCCCAATTTGGGAGTGGAGCCTTGCACCCCTGGCTGATTCCCAATTCTGCCCCTACTGAGTGGGCTAGCTCAGAGCCACCTTGTTTTCTAGGGACTGGCGGCGAAGGAGGCTGAGCAGGAAAACAGACAAGCGAAGGATCCGGGGGTCAAGGGCAGAGAGGATTTAGGATGAGATTTGGGGCCTGGCTTCGAAGATACCGGGTGTAAAATTTCGCATACGGGGCTAGGCAGGGCCAAGCAGAAGATCTAGGAACAAAGACTGAGAGGGTTACAGGCTGGGCAAGCTTAAAGATCTGAAAGGGAGGAGAGAGTGCAGAGCAGCCTGCGGGGCTGGCGCAGCGCGGAGGAACAGGTCTCCAGCTGCAGCGGCGTGCCACCGCACCAGCGCGGGGCTGGAGGGGAGGGGGCGGAGCCTTGCCGGGAGCCGCCGGTCGGCCCGCCCCAGGGGCGGGGCTGTCCAGGCGGTTACATAACAAACCTGTATGAGCGGCTGGGGAGCGGCTCGGGCGGTGGCGGCGGGGGGCGGGGTCGGGGCGGGGCAGGGGCGGGGCCAGGCTGCACCGGGCCAGGCAAGATGGCGGCCATGGAGACCCAGTCAGCGCCGCTGACCCTAGAATCGCTGCCCACCGATCCCCTGCTCCTCATCTTATCCTTCTTGGACTACCGGGACCTAATCAAGTAATGGGACGACGCGCGTGGCAGGGGTGGCGTTACGGGGCGGGGGGAGACAGTGAGGCAGGAGGGACAGAGGCCCGTCTCGCCGACAGGACCCAGACTCCCGCGTCAGCCAGAAGGTGACTGCAGGGCCGCCCAGATCCTGCGGAGCCACCCGGGGGCCTGGGCGAGACGGGGGCGGAAAGGGCCCCGCCTTTAGGTCTTCCTCGGGTCCAGGGCCCGGGCGGGAGGAGCGACGACAGTCCTCTATCCCAGGCCTCGGCGAGGCCCAGTTGTAAGGTGGGGAGCCAGTGCTCCCCGTTGCCGCCCCGCCGACCGCCGTGCCCACCACCCGCCGTCCCGCTGGTCTCCGCCGGATCTGGCCCAACCCTGGACGCTTTGGGAAAGCCCCTGTCCTGGCCAAGCGCTCTTTTCTGCTTGGACCCGGGCCTGCGGAGTCGGGAGCCCGAGTGGGCAGGCGGGGCGCACGAGAGAAGGAGCCAGGCGACCCCCTTGACCCTCAGGTGCGACTTCCGTGGCACCATAATATGTAGCAGGACTCACTTTTGGACATCAGCGCTTGATAGTTGTTTTGCTACCAGCCTTCCTCCTCATGGTTTTATGTTGGTTTTTGTGTTTTTGTAGTGATTTCCGGTGGTGAGATACAGGTGGACTGTCTTCTGTACGCTTTGGGTTTCCCACATTACCAGCATGCGCTCCGAAAATAAACACCGGTTGCTGGTAGGGGTGGTTCAGTGCTCAGTTCCTTCAGCGCTCGGGACTGTATGGTGGGAGAAATGGCGCTGTTTACACCTTTGACAGCTGGTGGCATGGCTCTGCCTTTCTTGTGCCACCATATATATTTGCAGAGGAGGCAAAATCGCCCTCTTAAGGATCGTTCGTTTCGTTTTGTTTTTTGGATTACCAGCTGGATTTTAACCCTTTGATGATTGTGCCCTGTGTTATCAGAAATTCTTTTAGAAATGCGGTATTAGATTTATTGGTATTTGTTGGTTGGCCTAGCTAAGTGGTGACAGAGGGATAACCCCAGTTTCTGGCTGCTATCTATATTAGTACCTGTAACTATTTTTTTTCAAGAAAACAAATTTTTCTCTTCTCAGGCTTTTACATAAAGCAGAGAAATATCATTTGTCTTCTCTTTGGAAAAGGCTGTTCCAAAAGCAGACTTTTCATTTGAAAGATTTACTTGCTCTGGCATCCTAGGAATCTAACATACACGTGTACACACCTACACTGCTGCCAGGGTGATTTTTCTAAGACAGGTTTCGCTGTCAGTCCCCTAAAAACCTATGATGCTCCTTGTTCTTTACGAGCTATAACCTAAACTTCTGGGAGCATTTAGGGTTCTTATCAATTTGGCACAGTCCACTCTAGCCAAATCAGACCTGTGCCGGCGTACCACACACTTAGTTTTTTGTTCTGTGGCTTAAGCTTTTGACCCTATCTGGAGTGCCTTGTCCATCTTTTCTCACCCTGGCAAGATGGAATTTATTTAAGACCCCTTCTTCTGATTCTTCTACATTCTTCCTTCCTCTGCAGAGTTTATGTACTATACCAGATAGATTGTGCACCTGTCTTGTTTATCTTAATATTCACCATTTATTTGATTTTTTTCAGTGCCTGCTCTTAGCTGGTTAAATATTGGGAGTATAATAGTGAACAAGACAGATTAGGCCGCTTTTAGGGAGCTTACAGTCTTGTGGGCAAGGTGGGAAAACAAAGTGCATAATTACAAGAGGATTCTATTTGCTATGAAGGAAATAAAGCAATTGCTCTGTAAAGGAATGAGAGGGAGGGATGATTAGTTCAAATTGGAAGGAGTTGCCATCTATGAAGGTTGGCATAGAGCAGTACTGGCAGAGGGAACAGTGGCTTCAGAAGCTGATTGGACTGCAGAATGCCCGGGACAGGTGCTAGAATGCTGTTAAAGGAGGGTAGGGAGTGACTCACAGGCAGAGTGCCTTGAGAAGAGACTGGTGAGATCATGCAGGACCCTGTGAGCCAAGAGGAGGGGGATCAGATTTTATTTTAAATGCTTTGGATAGGAACCTTTTTGTTCTGTCTGGCCCTCAGTGCATTGGATGAAGACCACTCACATTGTCCACCATTTCAAATGCTGATCCTTTCCCAAAACACCTTCACAGACACACACACAAATAACGTTTAACCTTCTTGGCCCAGGCAAGTTGACACATAAAATTAACCATCACAGACATCATCAAATTTTATCTACAGAAAAAGTTTCCTGTGGACCGCAACTTCTTTCCTGCACTGTACAACTGCTCCCCTTTGCCAAATGTCCTGCCCATTGCTGAGCTCCAGAGTTTTTTGATACATATTTACCGACCTGGATCAGGTTGAATTCGAGTACTCTGTTGGGATCATTGTGTAATATCAGCTGTAAAACAAGGATCTCCCCCATTCTAGGGTGACTTATTGTGTACCATTCATTCTTAACCCTTAGGATGTATCAGAATTACATGTGATCCTTTTTTTTACATACACATGCTCGAGATACAGATCTTACACCAAGCCAACCGAGTCAGAATGCCTAGAACAGTTGTTCTCATCCTTCACGTGCATCAAAATCTCCTTTGGTGCTTATTCCATAGATTCTTTTTTGTTGTTTACATGTTAGGACAGTGGAGAGAGAAGGATCAAGAAAAGAGGGAATGGACCCCAAATTGACAAAACTGGAGGGATTCCTATGTGTGCAAATGTTTGTTTGGGCACATCCTGAGCTTGACAGAAAAGGATGAGGATGATATTTGTGTGAAACCTGAAAATCGAACGAAGGCTATTTTGTTTACCATCAATTGGTTTTTAACATGCCCCAATCATGGCGTTGACAAATCGCATGTAATTTAAGATTCACTTAATTGACTACCTATTGCCCAACTGAGATCTTTGAGTATCGACTTTCTATAACTTGTGAGTCCTCTTCTGAGTGGATAGAAATCCATTTTCCTAATTCTAAATTCTTTCTTTTTGCATGTTAATTAGGTAGGGTAGGCTTTACACAACTGGAGCCCTATTGTATTAGAATAGAATGTTTAATAAGAAAATTATTTATTTCCAACATTCCATGATTTTGAGCAGCTGATACTAATTTGGATCACTACAGATATTGAAATGAACTATTATGAATCTGCTGTATTTTATAAATGGGCTCTCCAGTAGTTGCTATTTAAGATTGATTTTGGCTGCAGTATTTCTTTCCTTTAAGAACAAATAGAACAAAAAGACAAAAGTCTTATGTATTTACTATCAAATGTGTCACAGATCTTAAAAAGAAAACCATTTTGTTTACACTTGATTAACTTCCTTCCTATATGTAGAAATATCGTCCCAATTATAAGTGTAAGAAAACTCTTGGATTTAAAATTGACTCCAGTGGTTTTTGTTTGTTTGTTTTTTTAAAGATTTTATTTATTTATGTGACAGAGAGAAACACAGCTAGAGAGGGAACAGAAGCAGGAGGAGTGAGAGAGGGAGAAACAGGCTTCCCACCAAGCAGGGAGCCCATGTGGGTCTCGATCCAGGGAGTCCCGGATCATGACCCGAGCCAAAGACAGACGCCCAACAACTGAGCCACCCAGGCGCCCCTCCAATGGTTTATTTGTTTTATTGACGTTCACTTGAAAATTACAGTTGCAGAGGTTTGGGGGTTTATTTGTGAAATCAAATAGTTAAGATTTAACCACTCATAAAGTAATTATACTAGCTAACATGCTAAACAGGTATTAGAAAATACTGTTTTACAATCATAAGAGTAGAAGGTGGGAAATAAGAAAAGCAAAAGGAATGGAAGAAAACAACATTGAATATTTTCATCTTTATTTCTAAATTGTTTTCTTATTTTCTTTTATACTAACCATGAATCTGGTTATTGCCAGTTGCTGCTATGTCAGTCGAAGACTTAGCCAGCTATCAAGTCATGATCCGCTGTGGAGAAGACATTGCAAAAAATACTGGCTGATATCAGAGTGAGTATGTAGGAAATAATGTAATTTTGAAATTCAGCCCTTGGCTTCTGTCACAGTACTCTGTCCTGATTCTCCCCTCTCACCCTTGTCTCTTTAACTCTTTTGATGGCTCTCCTCGCGCCTGCCAGTAAATGCTGGTGTTCTCCAAGCTTCTGTCCTTTGGCCACTGCTCTTCTCCCTCTATGAATTCTGCATGCACTGTTGCCATTTCTGGTGGCTGCTTGTGTGCTCCTGACTCCCAAACCTGAATGTCTGTCCCTGACATCCCCACCGAGATCTTACAGCCACCTTCTGGATCTTTCCATTGGCTAATCCACAACAGCTTTCTGAGTTCAGTAAATGTTAATAAGTTTGACAACATCCAAGTGTAGTTGACAGAAGGTAGCAGTTGGGAGAGATGAAAGGAAAAGTAGGGTTGCCTGTATCTTTATCTTTGATTGAGGGGAGTCAAGTAGTGACTAGTTGGCAAAGCAAGAGGTAGAATGGGGAAGAAGACATTTTAAGTATTGCCATGAACTGATCTTTTACTTCAGGTTATCAGTAGATAGGTGTAAAATGGATAAGTCTAGAGGCATGAACATCTAGAATTACAGAGATAACTTGCAGTAGTAACTAAAGTTTCCTTTGGGATGTTGGGCTTAGAATAGGAGACTAGTTCATCGTAAGTTCTTTGGTACTTTTTGGTTTTGACGATGTGTGTATCTATATTATTTTGATTAATAAAAAGATGCTTCCCTTCCAACTCCTACCCCCCTCCTCTACCGCCTCCCAGGCAAAACAATACCCTGAATTGTTCTTTTCACCATGCCTGAACCTGATCCTCCTGCATTCCTAGTCTTCTTAGCAGTTCCATTCACCTGGGCATTTAAGCCAGAAACAGGAATTATCATAGATCTCCTCTTTCTGTTCCTACATTCATTCAGTTACCAAGCCTATCTGATATTAGCTTCTCTAATTTTCTTGAATTTTCCTTCTCATTTCATCTAGCTACCAGTTTTAGTTCAGTTCACCATCTCTTACCTGGATTACTCAAAACCCTCTTGACTCATCTTTTGTGTCTCTAGTTTACAAACCTCCCAAACCACAACCACAATTCTGCCCTTTCTACTCCCCTGTTAAAACCCTTCAGTGGCTCTCCATTCCCTGCAGGATAAGGTCCACCTCATTAGCAGGATACCAGAAGGCCCTTTGTGGCTGCCTTATCCTATACCACTTCCAACGCTTAAATTAACTCTTCATTCTTTTCCCTGATTAGAATGTATGTATTTTTGAGGGCAAAAATATGCCCCATTTTTAATCCTAAGAGGCTGAGTAGACACTCAATAGATGGTTGTGGAATTGTACCCAATAGAGATATTAAATCATGTGATTACTTTGAATGCTATATGATTTCCTGGCTAATGCAGTGTAGATAAATTAGATTAGTAGTATTATATCATTAAATTCCAAATAATTTTTAAAATAGAACAACTGCATACGTGTTTTAAACTTTATAATTGGTATGCTTTAAGGAATAAATTGACATTCATAGCTCCTATACAGTTCACATTATATTTTATTAAGGATATGAAAACTTAGGGAAAAGAATAAGTAAAAAGTAAGAAAATAGGTGATTCATAATCCCACATGCCAGCCATAACTCCTGTTAAATTTTTTGATGTGTGTATCACTTTTGCTATCTAGTCTTCATTTGTAGCTAAAATAAAATGGAAAGGAAGGCAAAACTAAGCATAAGCTCCCAATAAAGGATGTTGGTAAGTGTTTAATCTCATTTCAAAAGATTTTTAATCTCATTTTTTAAAATCTATTTAGGGAAGAGAAAACACAGAAGAATCAGTGTTGGAAATCTCTCTTCATAGATACTTACTCTGATGTAGGAAGATACATTGACCATTATGCTGCTATTAAAAAGGCCTGGGATGATCTCAAGAAATATTTGGAGCCCAGATGTCCTCGGATGGTTTTATCTCTGAAAGGTACTGGCAATGCAGGGTCTCCATTTTAGTAACTATAATATAAATAGGTTAAATAACTTGGGTTTCTATCATCTATGCTGATCTGTAATTCACCAACATTATCTGTAAATCACCATTCATATTTGGCCAAGGAAATAGGAAGCCTATATTACTAAAAAGACCCTTGCTCGGGGCGCCTGGGTGGCTCAGTTGGTTGGGCGACTGCCTTCGGCTCAGGTCATGATCCTGGAGACCCGGGATCGAGCCCCACATCAGGCTTTCTGCTTGGCGGGAGGCCTGCTTCTCCCTCTCTCAGTCCCTCTGCTTATGTTCCCTCTCTAGCTGTGTTTCTCTCTGTCAAATAAATAAATAAAATCTTTAAAAAAAAAAAAAAAAAAGACCCTTGCTCTACTGCTTGTCCCATTTTTGCCTGCCTTCGGACCCACGTGATTATTTATTAGAAGGGAAAGCTGAACTCCTTGTGTCCTTACATTTGTTTTATAATAAGCTCACTAATGCTAAGATTGCTTGGGGTAACTATTGTGATTTCTTTCAAAGGAGTTTTTTTTTTTTTAAATTGAAAAATGGCCTGC